>JAECUM010019146.1:0-18831 GCA_016617855.1 Megalonaias nervosa | reverse complement strand
TTAGCATCTATAGGTTTAACTTGACCATGTCCCAAAATATGTCATAAAAATGTTACACAAGCACGGCAGAACTCACTTTTAAATAAATTGATTCTCAAATTTGCATCAGTGAGTCTTTCAAAGAATTTTTTAATCGTGGCTAGATGTTCTCTCCAGGTGTCGTTGTAGATGATGACATCATCGATGTAAGCATCACAATTATCTAGACCAGAGGTAATCATATTCATCAAGCATTGAAAAGTACTTGGGGAACCCTTCATCCCGAACGGCATTACTTTATATTGATAGAGTCCATCTGGAGTCACAAATGCCGAAATTTCCTTTGCTCTTTCCGTTAGTGGAATTTGCCAAAATCCTTTCAGAAGGTCAAATTTGGTGACATACTTGGCATTTCCAATTTTATCAATACAGTCATCGATTCTTGATAATGGAAATGAATCTGTTTTTCTCACACTGTTCACCTTCCTATAATCAGTGCACATACGGAAAGTTTTATCTGGTTTCGGAACAAGTATATATGGTGAACTCCAATCACTTTTACTGGGCTCTATGAAATCGTTCTCCAGCAAATACTGAATTTCCTTTTTCAAGTATTCCTGTTTGAGAGGGTTCATCCTGTATGGGTGTTGTTTCACAGGTTTTCAATCTACAATTTCAACGTCATGAAAAATTTTGTTTGTCCTTGTAGGAATATCTGGAATCAAGTGCTCATATTCGAATAATAACTGTTTAAGTTCATTCCTTTCTTGTTGTTGCAAATGTAAACGTTTCTGGTCCAGATTTTCCATAATTTCCGAATTCCGAACATTTGTTGCTCCAAGATCAAAAGTGTCCGATTGAATTTCTTCACTTAAATCCTCAGTTGGTGGGACAGGTACAACTAAATTAATTGCAAAATTTACTTGGCTATCTCTCTCAGTATAGTAGTACTCCTTTAATTTATTTAGATCAGAGTACTATTATCATGATTTAACTCATTCATTTTCTTATTAACTTTGTAAGGGCCGTAGAATCTAATTTGAAAAAAAAAATTTGAAGAGTGAGCAAGAGGGAATGAACTCTAATTGCATTTGTTCTTTTTGAAACTCCAATTGCATTTGTTTATCTTTCTTCCTCTCCTGTCTCTGTCTCTCTCCTCTTTCTCAAATTGTAATTTCATTTTTTTTATCATTCTCTCTTTCCTGTCTCTCTTTCTCCTCTCTCTCAAATTGCAACTGCGATTGCTTCTCTTCTAATTGCAGCTGCATTTGTTCTTTTTCTTTCTATAGCTCAAGCTTCCTTAACTCTAATTCCATCTTGTATTTCATTTTTAATTCCATTACTTTCATGTCAGAGTCTGATACCGACTTACTGACCGAAGCCAAAACACTTTTATCAAGAACATTCCTCTCAAACAAATATTGAATCAAAATGTTTTTAATTGCTTGTTTCGTCAAAGAAGATTTTGCTTCAGAAAGATCGTATTTTATTGCAAGTTAAAAGCAACTCATCTTTGTTCTAACTATTCAGCTGCTCCTGAGTTTGACTAGAAATAAAAGTTTCCGCTTTTAACGACATTGTGAATGAAAGCCTGTTGTTTTCACTAAAGATTTCAAACAAAATGTAAAATAGCACTTAGGATTTAAAAACTAGGGGAATTTAAAATTCAAAAAAACAATTTTCTGAAATATTTTAGCCAAACTTCAAATATCCCAAGGACGAGCTCCCAATTTTCTCCTTGTTACGTGTAGGCTCGTACAAAAATAGGAAGACAAAAGAGTGAAGTAACCAAGCTTTGCATATTTTACCAAAATAATTTATTTCCCTAGAAAACAATGTAAAAATTAGAAATAAGACTTACGGTTTGTGAATATAATCCAAAATCTAATCCTAAGATTGAAAAATATGAATGCTATCAATAAACATTTCTAATAGAATCCGGGTTCGAATCTCGATGAAATTCCAATATGGAGGCGATGACCTCAGATGATGTCTGTATTGATGGTAACAGATCCTCGTTGAATCACAGTTTATAATGTTTCCGTTAAACTTCCAGAACAAATTTCCTCTGAATTTCTTTGTGCCAGAACTTTTATAAAAAAAAGTACACTTGTTTAGTTTTCTAGAGAATAAATTATTAAATTCCAAAAAAACAGATGAACTTCAAAAACAAACTGGCAACAAAAATTGAAACCTCATGAGCCCTCAAGGTTTAAAATACAACTCACTAAATCTACTAGAGAGCGTCTGTTTAAAGCCGCGATTTTAGATCACATGGTGGTTCGCGTGATGGGCTATGTGATTTACTAATTTGAACAGCGCAATAAAAAAAAATGCCATTTATCACGTATGCAAGCATAGCCCTATCTAAGAATCAATTCTGACAATGAAATAAATTTAAAAATAAAACATTGTTTATTCAGATCAACACGTAGGCCGAAATGACCTTGGCAGTAGCCAATGGTTTTCGCGTAGTGCTTACAAAATCTATGAACCAAAGTGAGCTAAAATTAGTGCTAATGCAATAACTTTTACGTTCTATACAAACTGAATTTACTGAAAAAGATATCGAATCCGGTGAAAATAATCATTACAATAAAATGTAATGAAACAAAATTAAAATAAAAAAGAATTTTCAAACTAACACACAAGCAATTTAATTACATATACGTAACATGTCTCATCTATCTCCGTGCGTGATCTATGTTGGTGGTGATGGACGGGGGGGGGGTGAGTCTCCTTGCATGTCCCTGTATCTCTGCGGTGTTCTGGTTTATGGTGTGGTGATATGGTAGTGTCCGTACGCGAGGGTGTGTGTGCCATTGGTGTAGTATTGTTTAGCATCGAAGGAACATAGTCCCTTCTTACGGATGAGTAGTGTGGATATTTTATTTGATGTGAATGGAATGTTATCATGGAGTAGTAGCGTTGATGTCGTTGTAGTGACTGTCTGTAGTGATCGATGGAGATGATTTGACTGACGACAGATTTTTTGACGCCTTTGGCTTTTTTCATGACGGTATCATCATCGAGTGTGAAAGAGTACATTTTGGATCTAAGACCGATGAATTCTGTGATGGGTATCCCACTAGTTTCATCTTTGAACTTTCCAAGTTCCTTTTCATTGGCGGCATAGTAGAATGGGTTTCTTTTAGGATAATCGCTGAGATCGAACAGTGTTCGATGTTGATACAGATCCGCGTAGACGTCAACGGTGTGAATTTCATAGATGAGTGAATCTGTATCGTTCATGAGCAGTGTGGCTTTGTCTCCGTATTGGCGTTTAATGAACTTATGATGAAACTCGAGCATGAGCAGTTTGGAGAGCTCGAGAACGGCCGCTCCGACGTAGATGGGTTTGTCTAGCACGAGTTGGGATTTTCTGGAATCGATTGCGACGACTTCTTCATCAAAGATTTTCATGCTGACAAAGGCATGATTGGCCACGAGCCACGAGCTTATCTCGTTGTCGCACGTCATTAATGATTTCTATTTTCTTTCTGCATCTGATGTTTTCCATGGTTTTTCCGAACACGATGTTTGAGAAGTCTTTGTCGAAGATTGTGGTGGTGCTGGCTCGTTGTTGCGTGTTGACGTCGACGTAGGTTTGCATCCACGGTGACTGATGAAACATGTGAGCTCGATGAACTTTATCGAGAACGAGTCCATGTTGGAGAGCTTGTTCGAGCAGTCGATGATGCATTTTGTATTTGGTTTTGTTGGCGAGTTTGGGTACCAATTTTTCACCTTGGTGTCTCCGAGTCCGAACTGGTTCTTTTGCTGTAGTTGCTCCCGAGAAAGCATGGAGTTGGCGACGAGGCGTTGTTCGGCGCAGGAGGAATAATCTTTATGGATGTCGTGGAGATGTGGTGGATATCCAAGATCGACTTCGACGAAATAGCCCCGAAAATAGCCCCGAAATAGCCCCGAAATTTTCAAACGCGTCCGCGAGTAGAAGCGTATCGTTTTCAAGTACAGGTCGTGATAATCTTCAAGAGTTTGACATCTAAGGGCGTTCCACACATCGATCGGCGTGTATTACTCCTCATCGGGGATGTCGCAGAGATGTAAGTGTGAGTAAAAGGCGTCCTGTGATGGCAACGAGGTTTCATCTAATCTCGACTACGCATCGATGTGTTCGTAGGGATAAATTCCTTTTTGTTGGAGTAGTTTTAATTTTTCGATAGTCTTCATCGAGGTGAGTAAAGATGGGACATGTTTGAGCGAGTTCGACCAGTGATGCCGACATAAACTGAAAGCTATCGATGAATCGAAAAGGTCTAACTAAGAATGACATGTACCTTTCAAAATTGTTGGGGATGCATTGGATCGGGCAGGAACCCCTGCTTCCCGCGACGACAGAGAGAAGTTGTTTGACGTGTACACGACTGAGCACTGTGATGAGGAAATGTACATTGCATCCTTGCAGATTATGAGCGATCAACGGTAGGAATTATGGATCTTTGAATCGCAGATTACATTCCGCAAGAGCAGCTCCTCGATAGCGTCCGGTGACATGACAGCGATCTCTGACATTTTTATCGTGCGGCTGAAATTTCTTTTCGCAGATGTGGCATTGCTGCGTTGATTTGTGTTGTCGCAGTTGTGACGGTGTCAGTGGAATCATCGGTGTTGGATTTTTTCTGTGGTGTGTGATGCGTTTCCACAGGCTGTCCAAAGAACCATGGGATGCAATCCTCACCTAGATGCTGTCGATACGGCGAAGACAAACTTTTATCGACCGAGCAGCATGTTTTATATCCGATCGCGCACGGAACATGTTTATGTTCCACTTGAGTGACAGAGTGGTCTGGATCAGGTGAGGGTCCTTGTACTTTTGCAAGGATAGCTTCCGAGACAAAGATGATATGAAGCTACTCCAAGTTTGATAGCAGTGTGTGTTTATAGTTCTGCATCCACGGTAGGTTTAAGAATATGCTGCAGGGATTTTTTAAGAACGTGTGGATGATCGTAAATAGATCCTTTGTCGGCGCCTCCTTATGCTTTCTAGTTGCGTCTTGGTGGTAGAAACGCGGATGGACATCTGCAGTCTGGTGAATTCTTTACGCGAATAATATTTTGCGCGTTGCCGTTGAAGGTATTGCAGATCGATTTTTGGGTAGTTTTTTCTCTCTGTCAGCTCGCCTCGACCTGTACAATACCCACCCACCCACCAATTGTGACAGAGAAGACTTCGTGAGGTTACGGTGCCTCCTATTACTACTTATGTTTGTGTACTTCTAAATACTTCCACACTTTTCGTTATTTGTAAAGTGTAGGTTCTGCTAAGTTAAATTAGCGTATTGGTTAGTAAATGAGTGGGTGCTTACCAACCAGAATTGCGTATTGGATTGTAGGTATGGATGTTAGTAGGTGAATTGGTGATGGTCACGCAAGCTGCGTATTGTTTAGTACGGGTGAATGGTGGTCAGTCAAACGGTTGATTAGTAAAATGGTTAATATTTTCACATTACATTTTCAATTGAGACGAATATGAATGTTAAATTCACCTTGTCACCAGACTTCTACTCACATGCTTAATCCTCTGGACACTGTAACATAAAATTCCATTGACCCTAGACACCTAATCACAAATCTTATGGACAATTTTACCATTATATTTTCCCTTGACTCTGAAATATCAGTTTTGTACCTGAAACAAAAACAAAATGATGAGTTCAAGGGTAAATTTCATGCTAATGTCATAATGTTACATTCCAGTTCACCCCCAGACTACCACTCACATGTAACATATATTGATAATTTAGTATGGAATTCCCATTGACCACCGACTGCCATACTTTCAAGATGGTAACCGTAATGTTAATTCCGATTTACCACAGACAGGCCTATCTGATCCCATGGCAGCCCTCTTTACTACTTAGGACAGACAGATAGATAGTTCGAAGATAAGTATGACTATTGTAAGGCTTCTACGTGTAGATGGTTGATTGATTGACTTTATCGAGTAGTTTCATTTATTTATTCGTCTGTACGTTATCATAGGTACATATAATCCGCTATTAATTGGGAATTAATTAAAAGAATATTTATTTTCGTTGCATAAAAATAGCATATCCAAAGTCAATGGAATAGTTCTATGCCGTGATTTGAAAAGAAATGACGAAGATTAACTCTTCTATATATTAACTATATTTTCATTCAGTTAAAATATACTTCATACTTTCGTGTATCTTGTCTAAACTAATTGTGGGAGATTTTTGTTACTGCATATATATTCTTTAGTACGCGCTGATGGATATTCACTAATTGTAGGCCAAACAAAGAATATATTTTATGACAAAAGATTATTCCCAGTGACTTTGTGAACGTAGCTTGTAAACAAGGTACTCTAAAATGGAACCAAGTAATTTTGAAGAACCCTTGATATGGTGTTTTGCACATGTAACTACAATTACCGTGGAGTGGGGTTTTTTTTCTTCTCATGTGTAGAAAGAATTCCGAGCGATAGTATTTCTCGGTGCATACTGGAAACCAATTATATAGTCTAATTTAATCTCATTGCTTTGTTTGAGTGGCAATTACGGGATAAACGTTTCATGACCCTGTCCGTATCATCACCTGCTGGCATCTAATTAATGACAGTATTTGGATATGACCCTGTCCGTATCATCACCTTGCTGGCATCGAATTAATGACAGTATTTGGATATCTATATTCATTGATAATATGGTTTATTTCCAGACATTTTGTAAATTCACTGTCTTTCCATGTGTCATTTACCTTGCATGGAAAGGTATGGATTAATAGTCATTTATAGTTAGCTACACAGTTTAGTTATCGTAGATACTTATTTATCCAATAAATGAACCACTTTAATTTCGGGTAATTCGGTTTCATGGGAAAGTAAAAACCACATGTTTAAAGATTTGGCACTTTATAAGTAGTACTATGCTAATAATTATTTCGCTGCAGATGTAATTTGCATCGTAAATCACACAATCCACTATGTAAATGCTCATCGGTTTTGAGCACGCAAGAGGGTCATAATCGCAAAGCATGGCTATTTTGTATTTTTGTACAGATTCATGGTTGAGCTATTTGTGGATAAATATAGAGTCCTCAGCAAAGGAAGTATAAAATACAACATTGGAAAACAATCCTATTGACCGAAATGTGACAAACTGGTTTGGACCATCCAGCTGACGATTATCGTATGACAAAAGCTGTGGAACCTTCAGATTGGACAAAGCATACATTTCTTGAATAAATCTTACGAAAGCAGTTACAGGGAATGTATTAAGTGTATAACTACTCAACAACACTTGCTTAACAAAATAAATTATAAAAAGGATATAAGGTCTTTAAAATATACAGACAGGAAAGATAACCATAACAATGTATATTACGACTGCATCTTAATGGAACAATAACTTAATTACTCTCGTTGTCTCTATACTTCAGCCGATTTCATTTCATTAATTTTTTAAATACTGAGACGAAGATATAATTCTATCCCCCGCCCAATTTTATTCTCGTAAAGAATTCACCAGACTGCAGAGTTCGTACACCCAACATGTGCCGTCTCTAAGGTATGAATGTGTGTTTGTGAAGTTAGATGTAAACCTATAAATAAATCATGGTCCAGAAGTAATTGTTCACACAACAAAAACATGGGAGGAAAACGTTCCCCAAATATGTAGTTTAACCAAATCAAGGAAAACCTGTTTTGTTTACCTTCTATTAATGTCCTTTAAGAAAGTTAGAAGTAAAAAGGAACACGTATTTGTCTTGTCCATACATTTCATTCCAACTGATGCATTCTTTCAAATTCTACATTTAACTTTTTACAAGTATTAATTTTCTGGAAATGATTTCACTGCTCAGAGAATATTGACGTTGGCGCATCAGACTTTATTTATGAGTTAGCAGCTACACACTTATTAACACCGCTTTACACTTATTAACACCCCTTTACACTTATTAACACCCCACCAAATCTCAAACTTGAGACCGCAGTTAATGGACGGATTACATAATAAGAATACACCATTCCATCGCAAATAATCCAGAGTCATCTTGACAAGTTATGCTATGTTTTATGTTTCCATAAAACAAAGACTTATATGATAAGTAACATATATGTACTTTCCGTAATAGAGCACTTTTAAATTTGCAGACGTGTTAACTTTTCGAGAATCTATGTTTTGCCAATTAATATGTTATGCCTCGATAGGGATTTTTCACTGTAATCAGCGTATTTTAAGACGTTTATACGTTGTGTACAAAATGTGCATAAAAAGGACATGTTTTTGTAAAATTATATCAGAAAGAATGTATGCCAGTTGTACGTGTGTCTCTGTGATCTTAACCTAGCACTCTTCATATCAACACCGGTATTAGAATTATAGGACATTTGTTAAAATAAAACTAGTGTTAGGAAGTCCAGGTATCTTATTAAATTCACCGAGAAAGGGATTTAACTGTGTTTCATTGGGTTTATATATGCAATCTTATTCTCATTTAGTTTAGGGCCATGTTTTAGGTCAAGAGGAGAATTAGTTCCTTCATCATGAAAGCATGTCATGTCAGATTATGACATTTTAGACAAGGTTTGTACACTTCAAACGTTCCAATTGCTTGCAACATACAATGGCGGTTAGAAGTTGGCTTTGGTGATGACAGCAATGTTTCAAAAAACAAAAAGAAATGAATGAGCTGATATCCATTTTTGATTTGCCTCTTAAAGAATCAACAGTTTTGATCATGTCATGTTTGTCCATTTTCATACCTCAATATATTTTGTGGAAGTTTACCCTTTTATAATGTATCCTCTGTATTTGCATGACAGGAGGCTATTCCAAGATCCCCAAAATGTGTTTGTGCTTTCGTTCTTTTTTATTTTTAACGTAGCTTTAATAATTTGAGCCATGTCGCTATGATGTCTGCAGTGTGGCAGTTTATAGTGATGTCTAGCAGTGGGGCATCATGCCGCAGACATGTAGCATCATGTCCAACCCAGTCATACCAAAGACATAAAAATGGTACCAGCAGCTGCCTCGGTTGGCGCTCAGCACTATGATGTTAGTGTTAGGATTGGTGAACCTGGTGTCAGGATAATGTGAATGGGTGGGACACGATGTCTGCGGCATGAAGCCCCAGTGCTAGACATCACAATAAACTGCCATACTACAAAAACATCGTAGTGATATGACTGAATTTTTTTTTAAAGCTAAGTTAAAAAATCCAAATCACACACACACACACACACACACACACACACACACACATTCATAAACTAGAAGAATATCAAAATGAATTCAGTCGAGCAAACTCAAAAATAAATACTAACCTAAATATCTCTAATGATGTTATGTTCAACGAAATGTTGGAGAATAAAATGGGGATACACAATCGTATAAAATCCAAAATTTATATATGCCCGGATGATAAACACGAATAATTAATCATCGCACCTGTCACAAACCATGCAAACTGATGTCTGGCTTGCAAGGAAATGCTTTTAATAGCAGTAGTATTAGTAACAATAAGAATATTAACTGGATAAATTCTTGCATATGTAAATGTATCATTTCTGGTGATAAATCTAATGTCCCCGTTTTTACAACGTTAGAAACTTTTATAAAAATATGTCCATGATAATGTGTATTACAGTCTTGCTTTCAGTAACAGTGTTTACAAAGTAACGCTTTATATATGTGAAGTTTGTACACAACGTGTATGCACGCCACTTTAAATCTTTGCATATTACCTGCGTCAAACTCTTTGCTTGCTTGACTCTTTTGTGAATTAATTCAAAGGCGCTTAAGTTGACATATTTTGTATTAGATCTATATTATGGTTACCGTTTGTTTTTATTAATTTTTATTTATATATGCACCTTCCAGATACACCTTTCGACTCGGAATTATCTGACTTTGGTACAACTTTATAAACAAATGTGATAAATAATTATCATTCATTAAAACACAAAAATACACACATACACACAAACCCATTTCTTTAAGAAATGTGTACATAATTTCTATTTCTGGAAATAAAATAGGAGTAGTAAGGCATACGAGAGGTCTGGGCTAATCAAATCATATTATACTAGATTAAACTAGACTCCCAATGTTCATATCTTTGTGTATCAACAAGACCTACAGGGATATTGGAAGATTATCGACAAGACCTACAGGGATATTGGAAGATTATCAACAAGACCTACAGGGATATTTGAACAGTAAACTTAAATTGAAAACAAGATTAGTAAGCAAGCTGATCATGTCGCCAATTAAAATACAAATAAATCAACTACTGGATCAGCAGTTTATGAGGTCTTTGAAAAAAGCCAAATTAAAAATTATCAGATTGTATCGTCATCTCCTACATGTAGCGATGCAATGTTTCTGACCAACTCATTTTCAGAGAAAACAACATTAAAATGAAAACAATGCCTGCCCCACCATAAAAGTTTACATCTAATATGTGTAGGGGTATAATATTCCTCCGTACGCATTGGTTTCGTGCATAATATTCCTGCATAAACATTGGCTTCGTGCATACTATTCTTCAATACACATTGGCTTCGTGTATAGATGTAATATTCCTCCATTCATATTGCTTTTGTGTAGGATATAATACTCGTCCATACATATTGGTTTCATGTGAAGATTTAATATTCCAACTCGCATTGCAGCTTTCTTGGCGATTGGTGCTGAGCGCGATGATAAGTATAAAAGCACCTTACGTGCGCCTTTAAAAATTCACCGAAAAACATCACCAAGCCCAGTTCCATACTGTGATACGTAAACGAGTTTCCTCGTGTTAAGAACGCGAATGGATCTTACACGTCCGCGCACAACCGTCATTAATATATTTAAATATGAGGTCGATCTCTAATGTACAGATATATTTCTAATGTACAGATGTAGTGTTAATGTTTCACCACGAAGATCGGCAACATGTCCCTCTTGATTCACAAGTGCAAAGAGAATACGTGTCAACCGATAATTATGACATGGAAGATACACAGGTGCAGCGGATGTAATTGATATTAAATCACCTGGTTCCACGGTTGGCGAAAATCCAAACAGAATATAAGCTCTGAACAACTATACCTGTCGTTTCAGACTTGCTTTCATAACTGCCACTGACAGCGTCACAAGTTTGATTTGGGTCGTTGAGGTAATCCATACAATATCATGCGCGATACAATGTCCCAAACGTAAAAATCGCTTATCATCTGGAACGTTGTTTGGCCAACCTAAAACTGATCTTATTGACGACTGTTAAATGTTAACCGAATACGTTTAAGATTCTATTGCAATGACAGAACTGAGTGTGGGCTCGGGGCACGTATAGAAATTTTAGAATCTTTGCCGGTCACTAGTGCGATTCTTGGTAAAATTTCTTCATTGATCGGTTGTATGTCGTACGGGCCCGAAGGAGGCTCGGTATTATCTCAGGTACCGTGTCTACCATTAACAGCTGAACACCTAAATGAATTGTTCGCGGGCAGAACACCAAACATTTGTGATCTGATATTAGACCAACTGCAATACACTCGCTGCGATGCTAGTGCGATGTCAAGTATCTGCGAATCACCAGCGGTCACAGGTGCAAAAGAAGTCACACTGAATTCTGGCTTTGTTGATGAGATTGTGATCATCGAGGTAACGCTCTGGGCTGTATTTACAACCACCTATCGCATATCAGCATAGATTGTTGCATAAGCACTGTCTCAATTGTTTCAGAATTCATCATCAATATATCTTCAACAAAATCATGCATCAGCGTACGATCGAGTCTCTGTCCGTGATGTCTTTGGTGAACAACCGCTGCCAAATCGAAACGTCCTCATTGATGACTTCTGGTGCGTTGTTGCACGCACGAACTGATCCCACAAGTGCTTCCAGTCGATCAGCAAAGTCGTTAGGGCCACACAATCCAACAAGACCTTTTTTCTATTGACTGATGTTCTTTATACTATTTATTCGTTCGAATACCCATTTACTGTGTTCTTCCATTGTGTGATTTTTTTTCGTGCAGGTTGTTGATCTAACCCCTCTTTATATATTGTCCCATTCTGCTTCCTTTTTGGCAAACCAAGTTGGAGATATACCAAAATCTTTTGCTGTGAGAAAACGTCTTTGTTGTGGAAGTTGTTCTGTTTCATCCGGTGTGGCTGCAAGTGTTTCTTTTGGTTGTCACTTCGGTGCAGTTTTAGGTAGACCGTTTCCCTTTTTGGTTGTGATTTCAATGCAATTTTCGCAGCTAACTCTTCAGTTAATGGCTGTATACGTCTTTCTTGTAATTGTTACTCCTCTTGCATGCGCTGTAGGATTTCCCCTATATCATATTTAGGATCGGGGTCTCTAGGAAGTTGTTGTTGTAATTGCATCACTGACTGCAATTGTAAAAATTCTCCCCATAACCCTTCACCTTCTTCAGTTCATCCACCCATAAAAGCATTAAACGTTTGAACAAATTAATTCAACCGAGTTTCCAGTGAACTCCCTAAATACCATTTTAGTCCATTCAAAGGTTTATTTATCATGTGTCTTTGATGGGATTTTTATAATTAGTCTTTCCAGTTCTTAGGTCTGTTAAGACCGATACGCATAGGACTTTCGAAAATAGCCTGGAGAGATATTTCGTTAAAAAATTGAGGCGGTGTTGACAACTCTTACTCGTACACGGGTGGCACGTTTGGTATTCTGGCAACTGTCTGTCTAAAGTCCTCATCAATTTCACCGGTACCTTTTGCAATCACACCAACGGCTTTTTCATTGACACCAACATCTTCTTTCGCTTCCTCGATCGTAATCTCTGCAGTTACTCTTGTGGCTTTTTTATATCCATGGTACGTTTGGCACTGGACCAGATGCTTCTTGGTTTCCTTTAGTGTTGCCACCTGTTCTATGGTTGATATGGTTGCCTTTTTATATCCTCAGCAATTTTATCGATTTCCTTTGTGGGTTTAATTAGCGGAGCAAATATTTTTTCAAATCCGGCTGAGAAGTCTTCTCTTGCAGTTTGTCGCGACTGTAACATAGCTTTGTACGGCCTTTAATCACAGTTTGAATCAATTCCTGCTGTTCACGAGCGGCTTTACGGTATACGGCTCCCCAGACTCTTCTGTGTCAACAATGAAGGACGTTTTATATGGTTGGGTTTTGATTGTTATGTTGACGTGTCCGAACCCACACGATATGTACCCCTGCAAGTTCCAGTCAAATCAATGGTGAGAAAACTATACTGGTCTTTGTGATCTGCGTAAACATTTCAGGAAATTCGTCCCACATGTGTTCGACGGCACACCAAGTCCCATGTATGTTTCCAAGACCATTCACATCACTACCACGAAATACAATCAGCATGTTACAGTTGTCACGGATTACTTTAGGCACATGTTCGTATCGTTGAGTCAAATAGATGACTTCAGTGTTTTTGTGCCGGCCTCGTGAAAACATTTGTGCGGGATTGACTTGGTTCTCAATCATTGCTTCGTCGTACACTACAAGACTGCTTTTGTTGGTATCCAAATCGTCAATGGTAGGTGCATCTTCCATGGTAGAAAAGAAATCGATAATGGTAATACCAACTCTTCTCAACCGTCTTTTATCAACAATTTTTGAAAGTCTTTTAAAACATCATAACAAGGTTGATCATCAGCCTATGGTACAATCACGTACAACAGATCCCATGTGAACCATCGTTAAACCATATTCAACAACACTTGGATTTTATTTTCCTGATCCAGCTAGATCAATGATCAGCGCACGAACGTAGTTTAGAATACGGTTCCATCACCATATTTGGACGGTTTCGGCGTTGCTTGTGCAGAGGAATCAATGACAGAAAAATCTTTAAGTTTTCTCAAATCTTTGTTTTTACAGAGCATCTGCAAAATTCCGTTTTCGTGATGCCATTGAATAATACAGTGTTATAATACGATCGTGTCTTCATATTGTGTGCGATGTCGTGCCAAAACACGTACCGCAGATCCAACTCTATTTCAGACTCGTAATTGACAAGCAGCGATTACTGGAACTTGTGTTGGATGTGGAGCAAAGAAGTTCACGTTTATCAGGAAAGCTGCAAAAGCGGTGGTTGTTTTGTTTTAAAAAAAAGTCGTAGGCGGAGAGTGATGAGTGTAAATACATGCTTAATATATTAGAAGAAAACAATATCTGAAACCATTCTATTTGTATTTCTACAGTATATTAATTACACTTTTTATCCCTCCCCTTCTTCAGCTCCATGACTGAAGGTAAAGAACCACTAAAGTACCTGAAAAATTAAGACGATGAAACATTACTCTTGAGCCAAACACAACATTGAATACTAAATTTTCAAATTATGAAATAATGCAATCTGTGGTTCAGTGCTTCCAAACGATGAAAAATACACACATTAAAATCCGAAGATAAGGGATTCTCGATCCATGTTTTAGACACGTTCATTTTCACATGTTTTTCCAAATTTCTATTTTATTATTTTTTGTCTTCCAATTATAGACGAGACTTGCTTTTCTAATACTTTATTGGAAAAAAATGCGATAATTGCCATCAAATGTTTCCTAGTTCAGATGATCGTGAGTGCAAACATAAATTTTTATCCTCCAAGTTTCCTCTAGGTCTCGGTAAAAGAATAAATCTAATTCATCCATTTACACCATCTAGATATTACTGTTAGAATTACAAACCTCCAGTGACTCCATTTTAGCATTATCTATCGAAAAATCGACTGACCATTGCAAATTTTTTAAATATATACGATAACCAATTTATTATCGCTACAGTGAGCTTGTCGGAGGAAAATGGAGGACGCAAACGATGGATGGTGGTGTGTCAAATTTACGCTTGCTGATAGGTTATTTGAACAGCGTGGTTGACAAGTGGCAATAGGTCAATTTTAAACGCTCTCATCAGACACAAAGTGGATAAAATTCACGAGAGGAAGTTTAACATTACTGGGTACATGCAACAGTCGCCTGACAAAATTGCTGGTGCTGTCGTACTCGATGATGACTCATTTGCGCTTATTGAGGCGGATCTGTTTCTGAAAGATGTTTACTCAACACCGCAGAAGGATATCGCTATGGATACTCTGAGATAGGCGTAGTTAATTATTTGGCAAGGTTTTATTTACAGCTTCGTTTTAAAAATCGAGAATACAAGTGGGGGTGCTGTTAACAACACAGAACAGAAAATGTAGCAGTCTTTTCGCCAAAATAGATAAACGCTTGTGGGTATACATATACGAAGCTGTTAAAATCTGCAAGATATTTTTTTAAATTGGAACTACAACTGAATAAAATGCTAACTTCCTTCAGTTTTCCGCCGGGCCCTAATTTTATTTGTAGCATTTAGGCAGTACTACAGACCTAGATCCACAGCCTGTCTAATCGCGACGTGTAATCAGTAATTCAGTCTGTCCTGGACGAATAATGGGCTATCTTCGTCTTTTTCTATGTAATAATGTCAAACTTAAGACTGTCGGGGAACACGATTCTGTGTCTTTCTATATCTGTCTGGAGGAGTATCTACATCACTAAATTCAAATTTCGGCTTCATTTTTTCACATAATTATTTAGCATGAAATGATCACATTGCCGTCGTTGTTGGTGAAAACTAGCATTAAGTCAATGCAGCTTGCAAATATTTTCCACATATACAAACACTTTGAGAATGTCGGACAAAAGTGATGCCAAAGTGCAAGGAGTATATTTTCTCGGCGGTTCATACGGGTATACAAAATTCAAAAGGGACTGTCTAACAAAATTGCTAGAAATCGCAATGAAGAAAGAAAATTAAATTAATGATATACCACAACTCATCAAAATAGTTTTATAACCAAACTCTTTCACGGTGATTACTCTGTGATCACATATAAAACAAATAATGATTTTGGCCGAATCAAGTAAACTTTGCATTGTGGAAGGCAAGAGATGGTACTGCAATTTCTACTCGTCTTTGATAAAATGCTTCTAGATTTAGTGAAATCAGGACAGAAACTTTGACATTTTGTATTCGTTATTATAAAATCCCCTATTGTTGGCGGTATTCCACAGACTAATGCATCAATTATCAATTGTTGTTGGTTGTATTCCACAGACTGATACATCAATTGTCAATTGTTGTTGTTGTTCCACAGACTGATACATCATTTGTTAATTGTTGTTGTTGTTCCACATACTGCTACATCATTTGTCAGTTACTGGTGGTATTCCATACATCAATTGTCAATTGTTGGTGATATTCCACCGATTGATACATCAATTGTCAATTTTTGGTGGTATTCCACAGGCTGTTGGCAATTGACAATAGTTGGTACTATGTATATTTAATTTGCATCGTTTGTTAGTTAGGTTTTTTATTTGTATTTTTATTTCATTATATGCTATGCAGAATTGTATATTGGACTTGAGCTTGTCCAAACAAAAGTTCATTTTCTACTTGACCTGAACCATGATTTTTATTATTCTGTAAACAACTAATACATAGCAAATAGTTTCCTATTAAATATGGGTAAACTATGATGATCAATATCTTGGCCTGATTCAAGGACATTGTGTTTACCAAATTTATATTCTAATTATAAACTAACATTTTATTTTGTAAAAATTAGGAACCTTCTAGTAGGTTATTTTTCATTAGGTAATAGTTATTTTTAAAAAATGCTAATTGTGACTTTAGGTGAAGTAAAGGACTATATAATCATGTTTTATCTAAATATTATTCATTGGTGCTTTGAGATCTGATCAGAATCAATTGTATTTTTGATGTGTCCAGTAGTTCATCTGAGCTGGAATTTTATTTACTCAAATTATTTATTCTCTTGAAATACAAAGTCTCCTCAAAAATAACATTCTTGGAAATAGAGACTTGATTTTGTAGTGAAATTTCAAATAAGGATATATTCCTGGTGGTATTATTATGATAAAAAAAAGACTGCTGTCACATCACCACTACACGGTTCACCACAGTCACATCAACAATTCCTGCGTTGGATTTAATTTGGGTTTCCACTAAAGTGTATTCAGAACTTTAATCATTAGGACTTGTGTCTGTAATTCTAGGATTATTTGGGATTTAATTCGAAATACTGTAAGTTCCTTTTTTTACATTTTCACTTTGTATTTCTAGGAAAATAAACCATTTATTAAATTTTACAAAACTTGTTGCTTGTCACTCTTTTCTATTACTTGTTTTAAGACCATAGAGTCGTAATATTAGTATTATTCTAAAAGCGGACACATTAATTGTCAATTGTTGGTGGCATTCAGGAATCTAACACATCAATTGTTAGTTGGTGTTGGTAGTATACAGGTTGATATATTAATTGTCAATTGTTGGTGGTATTCCACAGTTTCATACATCAATTGTCAATTGCTGATGGTATCCCACAGGTGATACGTCAACTGTTAACTGTTGGCGGCGTTCCACTGGCTGATACATCAATTGTCGATTGTTGATGGTATCCCAAAGCAGATACGTCAATTGTTAACTGTTGGTGGTATTCTACATGATGATATATCCATTTTCAACTGTTGGCGGTATTCCACATGGTGATCTGTCAATCTTCAACTGTTGGCGGTATTCCACATTATGATATGTCAATTTTAACTGTATGCGGTATTCCACATGATGATATGTCAGTTTTCAAGTGCTGGTGGTATTCCACAAGCTGAAACATCAATTGTCATTTTGGTGGCGTTCCATACGCTGATAAGCTCAGCCCCGGCCCTAGGATGTGCGGGGCCCAAGGCAGCATGCGGGGCCCAAGGCAGCAAGCGATGAGCGCGGAGCCCCAAGCAAGAAAACTGCATTGTTGAGAAGCGCGGGGCCCAAGGCGGTTGCCTCGTTCGCCTTGCCCTAGGGCCGCGCCTGGATAAGCTATGTATGGCAGTGCGACAGAAAATTGTAGAGGAAGAAAAACGAAGACAAAGTGTATCAACGTTATATAAAGAAGAAATCAAGCAGGAGGATGTTTCTGCTGTCAAATTTGCTATTCTGATTTGGAGGGGGGGAGCACGTTCACGTGACACAATGATCTAAAAACGCCCAGAAACAATGTTTGTCATGAAGAAAGAAACAACCATTAATATTAACATTAATGGCTGCATGAGTTGCTACTCTTTGCTTTCCAAATGGATATCGAATCTCTACGTCCGCCAAAATGACCACCTTCGTTAATTCACGTGAGTTGTTTTTAATTCGGTAGACGTCCACGTAGTCTACATGTCCGTACAACTTCAGTACACGTTCGTTCGAAGAAAGGCCTCAACAACGTTGATGATTTTTCAACCCAAGCCATCACCGTTGGTAACGAGCTTTGCGAATTCACCTTTGTTCACATCTTTGATTAAAACTGCAAATAGCAAACCATACAATGACAAAGGAAGAAAAGTACCCTGCTCAGCAAGGAACGAAGCAATCTGTCCAGACCTCTTCATCAACCAACCTATTTCACTGCCAAAATATCCAGGCAATGCTTGTGATGAGCTTTGCTAACTGAAAAAAATATTCAAAATTTTTTATTAAAGTTCTTTTAAACTTGTTAACGAAAAGAGTATTGACTGCAGATGGGCATCATATTTGCCTCCTAGTGTTCGTTAACCACTCACTAAACCTTTCACAAAGTTTGCAGTAAAACAGTTGCATTAGTTGTGACTATTGCAGCTACTGTATGGGAAATTGTTACAGTTTCCTGTCCACAGCTGTGTCAAACTTTCATCCAATGATAATTTTACTTTTATTTCCTGACTGATATTTTTTCAGTGTTTTCTCTGAATACCCATTCCACATGTCTAAAACAGAATCCAAAGTGTACCCTAGTCCTTTTAATAGTTTATTTCTATTGTACTTGCAGGGAAGCAGA
>JAECUM010019145.1:0-32196 GCA_016617855.1 Megalonaias nervosa | reverse complement strand
AGAGAGAGAGAGAGAGAGAGAGAGAGAGAGAGAGAGAATTATAAATATATACCAAACAGGACGGAAAGTGCTATCCGTGGATTCTATAGAAGAATGCCTGATAATAGTAGGCATAATTAATATTTAATACAAATAATACTATCATACAGGTTAGAGAATTTTTAATTCGTACTCTAAGGAGATTCGAACCCTGGTCGTGAGTAAACAGCACCCATCGCCTTGCCTGCACACACCAGCCCACATTCCATCACGACTAAGCACGCGTCACCAAAAAATGATGCAACTGAATCGGTGTAATATGCTCTCGTGGTAGCAGACACACTCGCATGACGACCCAATAATTAATTCTCATCTATCTACACAGTCATTCCGGATTCCTATGAAAGAAATCAAGGTATATAGGATTAATTACAGAGAATTATAAAAATACACCAGACAGACAGATTAAAAAAGAAAACTTGTCTATACAATGAAGCATACAATTATACACAAAGTAGTGGCAGATCCAGGGAAAGACTGTATCCTGTGACACGATATTGTTCGTCGTCTCACTGCCATTGTTCGGTCTCTGCGTGAGGCAGGGTTCTGGAAAACAACGTCTGCAACAAAGTTGTCGTATCCAAGATCAAATGCATCTCTGCACTAGTTGATCGAACGAGTCAGAGGAGCCACAAAGGCGATGCCAAGAATCGCTGCCGAAAATAGTTTCTCGTCGTCTGCTCGTGAACGAGTACAAAGCGCTGTCCGGACGAGAAATCATTACTACGCAGCAGTATATGAAGCAACTGCGAGACAAGTACAAGGCGCTCACTGGAAAAACTGCTAAATCCTCAAAACTCCTTCAACTACAGCACGAGATCATGAGTCGATCGAAGCGAACTCCCATCGATGAAAAAACTAAAAACTCGATAAACAGGCCATTCAGCAGCAACGCGATAAAATCACAAACAGATCACCGATGACCACAGCAAGGTTTCCACCACCAAGGCGAACTGCAAAAGCATACGGAGGCGCCGACAAAGGATGCATTTACGATGACAGAACGTGCTTCAACAAGGAGTCGATAAAAAAAAAAAAACTTCTTCAGCGCATTCTAAAACCAACCGTTGATGTAGAACTACAAACACACACGGCAATCAAACTTGGAGTAGTTCTCAACGTTCATTTTGTACGGGAACAAAAGAGCATCGACATGTAGATCTGAGCAAAATAGCTGATCGTTTATCGCAGCGACGATTTCAGCAGCATCGTCAACATTGCATGGTCGTTTATCCAACGTCGGATCAAAGATTATCAGGAATCAGGATCGGCATGGGTATTCGCCGGAGTCATTTCTGTCTCGTTCCAAACTTCCAAATTTACACCAATGCGTGGAAGCAAGCTCGTACCCCTTCCAAAGCAAATCTTCGCGACCAAATCATGCATCAACGTCAAAAACAACTATGACTTCTGTTTAGTATGGGCCATCCTTTCCGAGTTACATCCAGCAGAGGACAATGCCGATCGCGTCTCCAAGTACAAGCCGTAGTTTGATACCATCAAAACCACCGGTATCACCTTTCCGGCGTCGGTCAAAGACGTACCTAAACTTGATGCACTCAACGATGGATTATCCATCAACACATTTGGACTCGATGAAATGAAAGTTGGCGATAAACAGTTCATCGTCTATCCCATGTTGGTATCCAAAACAGCATCACAACTCAGCATCAATTTACTTTATTACCAAAACCATTTCGTGTACACAGAGACTTCAGCCGGTTATGCCGATCACAATACAAACAACATAAGAATCATGGATATTTCTGTTATCGTTGCTTACAATACTTATCTCAACAGCAGAAAGTACACGATCACGTCAGGTCGGATACTGTCAAGACCAGACCTACAACCGTTCAAATGCCACGCGAGGGAACACTTCAGTTCGAAAACCACTACAGAAAATACACGCATACGTTTCATATCGTCTTTGACACGGAAGCGATCCTTGAAAAAGTACAAGGATCCTTGCCTGATCAAGACCATTCTTTCACTAAAGTGGAACAATAACACGTCCCGTGCGCGATCGGATATAAAACATGCTGCTCAGTTGATAAACGTTTGTCGTAATCGTATCGACAGCATCGAGGTGAGTACTG
This sequence comes from Megalonaias nervosa, assembly GCA_016617855.1. NCBI lineage: Eukaryota > Metazoa > Mollusca > Bivalvia > Unionida > Unionidae > Megalonaias > Megalonaias nervosa. The sequence goes on along the minus strand of JAECUM010019145.1, from coordinate 30,058 downwards.
CATCATTTGGTAGTTTGAGCAACTCGTCGCTCAGCACAATCGCATCAACGACATCCGAAAAAATCCAACACCGATGATTCCACTCATACCGTCACAACTGGGACAGCACAAATAAGCGCAGCAATGCCACATCTGCGAGGAGTACTTTAAGCCGCACGACAAAAAAAGTAAGAGGTCATTGTCATGTCACCGATCAATATCGAGGAGCCACTCAAGATAACTTCAATCTACGTTTCAAAAATGCAGACTTCATATGGGTGACCGCTCATAATCTATGAGGGTACCATGGACATTTCATCGTCGCTGCACTCAGTCATCCGCGCGTCAAGCAACTTCTCGCTGACGTCGGAACACAAATCAAATGAATCCCCAATGATTGTGAAAATTACATGTCGTTCTTGATTGGACCTTTTCAATTCATCGATGGCTTCCAGTTCATGTCGCCATCACTGGACGAACTCATTAAAACATGCCCATCTTTTACTCACCTCCATGAAGACGAACCTGAAAAATTAAAACTACTCCAGTGAAAAGGAATTTATCCTTATGAGTACATCGATGCGTGGTCAAGATTTTATGAAACATCACTGCCACACCAAGACGCCTTTTACCCACACTTACATCTCTCCGAAATCACCGACGATAAATACCAGCAAGCGAGAGATGTATGGAACGCCATTTGATGCCAAACTCTCGGAGATTATCACGATGTGTATCTTAAAACGGATGTACTCCTGCTCGCGGACGTGCTGAACCATTTTAGACATTTTGGATCATTATCAACTCGATCCACTCTGATATTACTCAGCGCCCGATCTCTCATGGGATGCACTCCTCAAGATGAGTCAAGTCCAGCTTGAACTCTTTACCGATCCTGACATGTTCATGTTCACCGAGCAAATGATTCGCGGAGGAATATCCGTCATCACAAAAAAATGCCATCGCCAACAATAAATAAGTACGATCCCACAAAGTCAACCACGTACATCATCTACCGAGACCCTAACATTCTCTATAATGAGGCTATGTCACAACCACTTCCGGTTGGAGATTTTTAATGGATCACCGGACAGCAATTCCTACGATGACGGATGGGGATACTTCGTCGAAGTAGATCTCATTTATCTACAACATCTCCACGACGATCGCAACGTTTATCCGTTCTGCGCTGGACAACTCCTTGTCATCGATGACACCCTTTCTCAACAACAACTTGAGCAAAAAATAAGTTCGGACTCGGAGACGTTCAGGTGAACAAAATTGGTACCCAATCTCGGAAACAAAACCAAGTACAAGTTACACCATAGGCTGCTCGAACAAGCTCTCCAGAACTAAGACTTTATAAAAAAAAGTTATATGGGAACAACGCCACGCTGTTCATGACCGATACGTACTCGCTCGTGTACAAAATTGACACTGACGACGTCTACGCGGACATGTATTAACACCGAGAACTGTTCGGTCGCAGCGATTATCCCTGAGACAACCCATCCCACTGCGACGATAATAAAAAGGAACTTGAAACTCGTGGGATGCTCATCACAGAATTCAGCGGACTTAGATCCAAAATGTACTGCATCACACTCGATGATGATACTGTCATGAAAAAAAAATAAAAAGGCGTCAAAAATCCTGTCATCGGTCACATCGCCACCATCGGTCAATACACACAATCATTACAAGGTCATCTACGCTACTACTCTATGAGAACATTCCATTCATATCAACATAAAATATCCACGGTACTCATCAATTAAAAAGGACTGTGCCCCTTTGACGATAAAAGATACTCACGAGATGGCATTCACACACTTGCACACGGACATAGTAAAAAAAACCGTAGTGAGCCAGAACCTCCAACGATCACACCAGTAAGCCACAACTCCCCAACACTAAGGCATGGGGGATTCACTTACCTAGCTATAGCAGGGAGCTGGATGAGCCAGAGCCCCCATTTTTACACTACTTTGGCTCAGGGATGAGTCACGTAAATGCTTAATTTATAAATAGTACAGATCACGCTGTAACTGTCCAATAATATATCTTAGGCTTTTAGCTTTAAATTTGCTTGAATAATAATATATCTTAGGCTTTTAGCTTTAAATTTGCTTGAATTTCAGTTTTTTGGTTTGGGTTTATTAAAACTGTATTACTTGCTTTTAGTTCTGCTGCATGTTTAGTACTTTAGATTTGCAATTGCTTGTGGAGTTGACCCTTAGTTGCTTCCAATTCCAATGTCAGATGTCATATATGTATATCTTCAGTGTACACTTTTAATAGCCATGTCTTGCTTGTTTTAATACAATTTGGTTTTGTGTAAATGTGTCATATATATATATATATATATATATATATATATATATATATATATATATATATATATATATATATATATATATATATATATGAGTAAAAAATATCCTTCTTACTGTAATCTTTCACGTACACGAAACTCTATCCATATAGTTATACAGTTGATGATTTATTTGAGCTATATAACTGTGTCCTATCTTTATATCCCTGTGAAAAAATCCTATATCGCCTTCAACTACTCTTTACCCATATATATTTTAATTTCTTCATGTAACTTTTTATTAGAAATTTCTTCATTTACATTTACTTTCTGAATGTATTTTATGCCAGAAATTTATTGTTTGCTACTTCCCAGTTAGGAATTAAAGCCAAGATATGTGAGAATGTTCAAGTTAATTCTTGTTTAATAGTAGTAATCAGTAAAATTCGGCCCGTCTAAAATTTCTTACAGCAGCTGTCACTTCAAGAGACAGAACTGAAATGTTTCGTCGCGTGACAATAATTTGTCAGTCAAAGCAGTGTGCATGGATTATAAACGTACTTGATAGATTCCAGGACCATGAGCTTTTCAATGCATTCACTGTTTCTGAGCGGAACATTTTTCCTGGACAATTTTAGTGACATGCCACAGTTTCATAATGGTCGCTTATTACAATCAGCCAGGAGACACCATTGATGCAGTCATCGATGTCGATGAGGAAAAGAAGGCGTGGCGAATTCTCAAATATATTGTGTACAACAATTACAGTGGTCTGCCAGCGCATGAATTACTCACAAAACTAGTTTCAGTGAAAGAACAGTACCCAGTTGTAATTATTTTTAATGGAAATTTCACAGGTATTAACAGTGTCAAGTGTGGAATGTGAACAAGGACGTCCACGCCAGAATTTTATGAAACAAAGCTGCATTTCAGGCAGAGTGTTCACACGCTTGGCGAACTTAGGACAATAAATATTGTTGTGTTGATATAAAAGACTTTGATCACATACCGGCAGTCAGGAAGTAGATTGGAAATAGAAACAAAGAGGCGTTGTGCTTTGTAACGTATCTTGCAATATCCAAACAAAGTCAGTTAACATAACAAATATTTCATTTGTTTCCTTTTAGCTATAAAAGATCAGATGGCGGGAGGCATGACACTACGGTTTTAATGATGCAGTTACGGAGTTAAATTGATGCTTATTAAAATGGAAATACCTACAGTGATTACACATTTAATATTTTTGTACTGGTACATACATATACATATATGAGAAAGTTGGCAGCTGGACGGTGAAAACTGAGTACATGTGCTCACCAACCGATTTCACTAACGTTTCAATGGCCGAGAAGAAATTTAAGATAACACCATTTCTTCTTTTTAATTGCTTTGTTTCGAAACCCTCTTTGATCAATAAGATTTTCAAATTAATCACTACGCCAGCCACATTAGATGCAAGACTGGTACAAGTTTCATCTAAGACAAACTGGACACCATTTGAAGACTTGTGGTGAAAACCCAATGTAGATATGACAGTCTATTCAAGAGAAGTAGTGAAAAGATTTTGAATATGTTGATTGTGGCGTCCAATGGACTAGCACGAAATGTTTCCGATTCCATAGCTCCCATCCAATGGAGAAGAAACAACTTCACGTGGTCGGCTCCTCCCAGTCTGTCGAAGGATCCCTCAAAAGCCTCCTTATCCCTTAGACCCGCTGGTCTAGAACCTTTGGCAACTCACTCGGAGTAAACCGGTGCCGTCTTTCGGACTATCATCTGCATTATCCGGGTTACACAAAACCCCTGACTTTGATAATTCCCCATGAACGCCCTGCTAAAATACTATGACTGAGCCGTGTAATACACGAGACCCGCTTTTGTAATGAATACAATGATATACATTTCGTATGCACGCACATGAGTTTATTTCGTTACACATTAAATTATGAAATTATTATTAGAATAGCTACGTTCTTACATGAATCTGTATCCGGCAAGAATAATCGCACTGGATTATAAGAACTTGAACATTACCCATCATTTAATGAATATGTCACATAACCATGAATTCATGTTGTCTGCTCAGCTATAAAAGGATTAATTTGAAACAGAATATATTCTATCCAATAATATGCTGGTATGTGACATAGGTCTTACCCTCTATAACATTTAGAATAAATCTCGAAACATCCAATATATAAAACATTTATATCACATGTAATGGATAGCAAGAAATAATACATTTTCATTTTCACTAGCATTTACATTTGAAGACTGCTTCCCTAAAGTGGACAGCTTCCTGAAAAAAAACCTCCTCTTTATTGTGACGACATAGTGAGAATTAACTTTAGGTACCCTGGTCGTGGTTGCATCTACGGCCAGAGAACTCGAGGTAAAATGGGTTGAACACTGCCGGTGCTTTGTGCGTGGAATGGTGAGTGGACATAAATCAGTGTTCTAAATCGCTAAGATAAAAATAAACCACCATCAGGTAACGTGCAACGAAACCCGTCTACATTTTTGTTGATATACACTGCATAGACATGTTGGTACACATAATTCCGTGGCAATAAAATAAGCATGATTTTGACTTAAAACAAACTAGATGACATTCGAAGATTTTTGGTGACACCCATATGACCATCCAATTATGAAAACTGTAGACAACAAAAATGTCAATATGTTTATTGTGGTATCCATACTGATGTATGTGTTGTCATTTTCATTTACGATACACTAGATATCATAAAACATATGTTGCTGAAAACCCTGACTGTTTCATGTGGTGAGCAGTACCCTCGATGAGTACACACATCAAGTTTCACGACTATACATAAAACAGTATCAGCGAACCTTAGCTATATGCAAAACCTTACACCGACACCAACGCCTGCTGCAAAAATAACAACGATGATGTCACCACAAAAGTGCTACCTATATGACATTTATGCTTCACAGGCTAAGCAAACCAATAATGCAGAAGCTCATAGCACTGGGCAAATACGTTTCTTTGATTTCACTCGCATTAATGATTGCTTAATAATAAAATAATAATATTTGCAGAAATTCATATCATAAGGATCACAATTACACTAAACGTATTATATAGTTCGTTCATCAATAGCAGATTTCATTTCTTACTTACGCTGAGAAGAATTGCAATTAAGATAATTTAAAACTGAAAGAGATGTTTAAAATGTTCAATTCTTAATTATGCTAAAATAATGGTCAATATTTACCATTTGAACAAAATGTTAAGATTTTCGAAGATTTGGGAATTTTACAAAATCGTTGGCTAAGCATATGACGTTGTTAGAAAATTAAATGTTGAATAATATATTTTTGTTCTTTCTCACAGTTCTTGCCATAGATAACACGCCTTAGACTATGTTGTGTGTATGTATTACAGCTTAACAGCACCGCATTAAAATAAAGGTCTATATGGTGCCAACAAAAGACTGTAAAGAACGTCACAGGGAACATAACATTCAATAACAACTTGAGGAGAAGTTTTTTTAAATATTTCCAAACTGTGCTCTACGTACATGAATAACAAGAAAAATCCACAACTCCAGAGACACACTGCTCCTACTGGATACCCAAATAATGCAGCAAACACCCCACCAAGTAAAACTCCTGCTGCTATATATTGTTTGATTTGTTGAAAGAAAGCCGCTAACTCAAGTCTCAAAATCCCCAGTCCTGCCAGAAAGAAAATCTGAAAAAGTAAGTTTTTAAGGATCCAATAAGATATGATACAAGAATTTTATATCATTAAATATGTCTTTCATCTGAAACTTCTCACAAACGTTCAATTTATCATAAGTTGTCAGTGATACTTAATTTTAAAACAGATAACAATGGAAAGTGTATTTTAACATTAAAGATATTTCTTCATTTGCATTATGTAAAGCATATAATTTTATCTAGCTCAAGATAGAATGCAGCATTATATTCCAATGCTTCCCTTCCCCTATAATTTTATCAAACTGTTGATATGATTGGTTAAACAGAGACACCATAAAACAAATCTAATTTCCTATAGTTTACATTTATGTTGCAAATGTAGCAGGACACCATTTTTGCTTTTTTGCAAATATTACCAATTACGTTAAATATCTTTCCAAATGAATGATCATCAACTTGAAACAGTAAAGTTGACAGGAATGTGTCACATCCTTATTTTGCAGTTTTTAAGTCTTCTTCTTAGATTGGATACTTGCTGATTTGGTGTCTTCTGTTAAATACAAAGACAATGATATATCTTTCCTTGGATGCATGTTACATTTCTGCTATTTAATATGAAACTTACAAGATGTCATTGTAACATATGGATTCAACCTGACAGCTATAAACTATTCTCATGAATATGTGTTCATCAGTAGGGAGCGAATAAATAATTTGTATAACTTGATCTGAAACAAGTAAACTCTTACTAGTTCTTGAGAAATACATTTAGTTTGTTTAGAATTGTTACGACCCTATGGTCTTAAACTAAGTAGCAGAAAAGAACGAAAACCAGCAAGTTTTGTAATATTCAACAAATAATATATTTCCCTAGAATACAAAGTGAAAAGTTAAAAAGAACTTACAGTATTGTGAATTAGATCCAAAATAGTCCTAAACGTTCTAACACAAGTTCAAATGTATTAAGTTTCAACTGAATTCCAGTGGCATTCCAAATAAACCCCAATATTAAATGCGTTGATGTGCCTGTAGTCTCGAACGTACTAATATGCCAATGGCCTGGAATGTGACGATGTGCTAACAGTTTTTTGATTTATTACAATAATATAATCCAAAATGTTCTTAACTGAATTCACTATAATTCCAAATTAATATTTAGGAGAAGAATATTATTGAGCAGTTTTTGATTCAAGTGAGTAATAATTTGAATATATAAATCCACCCAAATTAAAAAAAGAAACTGAACACAACAATAGGATTGATTCCGCTTCGGATAAAAAGGCAAGAATGAGTAAGTTTCCAAGTAAACAGCGTTGATATAAAAGCTAAGACACAATAATAGAGCCAGGATGTAGGTCAGTTTCCTCGATAAGCATTCAAAGTTGTCAAGAAGTTTAGGAATTTCCAAATGAAAACTAATATCCTACATTCAGCGTAAACATGTTTACTTCCAGCGATAACGATCTGAATATTTAATCAATAATCATAGAGAAATAGTAGCTATGTATTATGTTGTTTGCAAAATAAATATTACTAGTCAGATACACCATATAAACGATTTTGGACAAAGGTCAATTACAAACCACAGATATACATAACATCTAATCATTAAGAAAAGCCAACACAATTAATTGTACATAACAGGATACCGAGCTTTTGAATAATGAAGTCTGCTCTGCAGATGTGGAGGATAAAACAGCTGCATTCATTCAGGAGCCACATAACTGTTCTACATTAAAGGTGGGATCAATTTATACTGAAGTGTTACACAATATAACAGAGTACACAGGGGCCATATATCTGTACTACATTAAAGGTGAGGTAAATTAATACTGATGTGTTATAAAGTATAACAGTACCGAGGAGAAACATATGAGTGTACTACGTTAAAGGTGGGGTCAAATGATATTGAGACGTTACACATTATAACATATTACACAGGAGCCATATAAATGTACTACATTAAATGTGGGGTGGGGTCAATGTTACACATCATAACATAGTACACAGGAGCGACACAAGTATACTACATTAAAGATAAGGTCAATTGATACTGACGTGTTACACGGTATAACAGTACGCAGGAGCAACATAAGTGTACTGCACAGAAGGTGCGGTCAACTGATACTCAGATGTTACACATTATAGCATAGTGAACAGGAGTGATATAAGTGTACTGCATTAAATGCGATGCTAATATTAAGATGTTAGATAAATAGTACACAGAAGCCATATGAGTGTACTACATTAAAGGTGGGGTCAAATGATATTGAGATGTTACACATTATAACATATTACACAGGAGCCATATAAATGTACTACATTAAATGTGGGGTCAATGTTACACATCATAACATAGTACACAGGAGCGACACAAGTATACTACGTTAAAGATAAGGTCAATTGATACTGACGTGTTACACAATATAACAGTACACAGGAGCAACAGAGGTGTGCTACATTGAAGGTGAGGTCAACTGATACTTAGTTTCTGCACATTATAGCATAGTGAACAGGAATGATATAAATGTACTGCATTATATGCGATGTTAATTAATATCCAGATGTTAGTAAAATAGTGCACAGTAGCCAGATAAGTGTAAGATGTTTATTAGAATTTGAACTCATGGCCTAACTTCGCTTATGAATTAGTGGAATTTTCCATTAGAATGATTACTTTTCCAGATCATTATATAACTTCATTAGTCACGTGCAATATGTATAAATAGGGGTTTGGTAAGCAAATTAATTACTGTTTTAAGATCAGTATATGGAATCATTTACAGTTGTGTTCAGATATAATTTTAGATGAATTGTTTAAATTATTCATTGAAATTACAAAGTGCTTAATGACTTCTGAACTAACACATTACTGTAAGATTATTGTGAACTCATTCAAACACATTCTGGATTATATCATTGTGATATATATGGACATTCATGACTATTGGTACATCAGTACATTCAAAACCACTGGAATTCATTCGGAATATTCAATACTTTTGGACTTGTGCTAAGACATCTTGGATTATTTGAAATTTGATTCACAATATTGTAAGTGTTTCTTAAATTTCACTTCATAACTTAAAGAAATAAATAACTTGTTGAATTTACTAAACTTGCTGGTTTCACTTTCTTTCTGTTACCCTATGAATAAAAATATATGTTATATATGGGGTCGTTGTATAATAATAGGGTTTATAGCGATGTGTCACTGTAATATGGTACTTGGTCAGGCATTTTTGTTGGGCCTATTTGGAACGAAAGTTTATACCTCTCCCAAATGCCAAAAGCTGTCAGGTGTTCTCATTTGTAGTGTAATAAAAGCCCACTGTAAACATTTTTTAAAAATCTAATGCAATTTTCCTTCTCAATTACAATTATGTGTAGCAAGGAATCTTGAGAGGCTAAGTAACCTCGACTAATGAATTATTTAAATTTCAAGAATCCTGTTTTTTGGAAAATTTTGCGAATTAAAAGTGTAAAAAAAAAAATAATCAAAATTTCACAATTTCTACTTTCATTGTTCTCAGGCGGTATGTTCTGACATAAAATAATATAATAAAATAGAATCAGGTTCATATCCACACTTTTCCACCTTAAGTGCAGGATCGCTTGTTTCCTGCAATTTTCTCTCCAATCTCAACAAGGGCGTGATTTTCCTTCAGAGAAAAATTCCAAATCCGTCTTTGATTCATTGCTGCGCGTTTGCTTACGTCTTTGTTGGTACTAGCAATGACCAAGTCAAGAAAGACGATACAAACTTTCAGAAGGCAATCATTTCTATTTTAAAGCAACATATTTGACCATCGAAACATTCAAGATTTATAGATAAATTATCTTCTTTCCTTGTTTGCTTTTATTTTGCCGCCCGTAGCGACTCTATATTTGTTAAAAGTATATAACCGAGTTCTCAACTGATATTCCGAACCGGTTTTACAGATTTAATTTTCTGCAGTGCGACAAATCTAATTTTAGGGAGAACAGACGTGTGTTAACCAGTGGGTAGTATAGGGCCATGGCCAGTCTTAGGCTGGAGTCTTGGGCAATGTGAGGTGCTGTTAGGACGTACGTAACGCTGGCTCCTTGTAATGCCATGGAAGATAGTGACAACTGGTCACAGCAGGACTATTTAAAGAAATATCCAAGTTCCATGTGTATAGGAGTTTGAACACACTGATGTTCGCTCGTCGACTGGAACGTGTAAATGTAAGGCCTTGCTTGCTCGACACTTGTGCCACTGGGATATGTCTGCAACCAGCTACAATACGCACTTTGCGTGAACATTTGCAAGTAACTAAACGTATCGTTGCCTAGACGTAAAACCGACGTAAGTCATAGTCGACATTGTGCTTCATTGTTTTTTTTTTTAGGTCTGTTCGGAATGCCCATTTGGCGAGTTACCTTTTATATATACTCTGTCTCTAACGCTGACTTTTCTTTCGGGAAAAATATATTATTGTTGTGTTTCATTATCGGTCAATAGAGTAAGATCGCTTTTAATGCAAAATATATGCATTAATTAGACATGTTTTTATTAGTTGCCATAATTTCCATTCAGTATTTACGAGTTATTGGAATTGTCGGCCTTTCTTCAAGATGCTGTGTCAGTGAATCGCGCCATTTTTGTATTAACAGACTATGATGGAAGCTGCACTAGGAACTGGGGATACTTTTCCTAATTCTTGGAGCTGGATATTTAACATTTACTGAACATATTAAATCATTTGTGTACAATTTGTGAAAGTCTTCATGAGTACTATTGTTCACTTATTCTTCCTATCTATTCATCAGCTCGCCTTCGGACTTAGAGTGGTACCACGAGACCTATCCCATTACACAGTGAGTCTTTTCGCAACTGGACCATCCTATTTTCAATACAGGGGTACCTATCAAAACGACCGCCTTATGATGCGGGGAAAAATCGCTACACTACCCACGCCACCGAGAAATGCTTCCTGTATTTAAATACAAACATAAACATAATGAAACAACTTTTCATAACAGGAATAAATCAACCAATAAATTATCAATCAATCACAACCTTTTAACACGATGCATAGATTCACAATGATTAACTTGATAGAGTAACTTGTTTACAAAACATTTCAATTAAACGAGAATATAACCATCCATCCAAAATGGAACACGTCGTTCTCGGCGAGGTCGTTATGCGAACGGTTCTTCAAATTGACATTCCGTTGAATCGCCGTCAAATTCGTCCGCCATCGTGTCGCGATATCGTTTTGACAAGTCTACATTTAAGATATCCTGTACAACCTCATGCGCCTCGGTAACCTCTGCGATGTGTGGTAGATTCGATTCTCTAGTCAGTAGCAGAATACGGCAAAGTCATATATGGTCACAATGTACATCACTTTTACGTCCGTTTCTCACAGTTCACTTTTGTGAGTGACTTCGCTCACTTTATTTAAAACCTTGAACGGTCCCCGCTAGTGAGTAGAAAGCCTGGGAACAACCAATCTTTCGTTGAGGAAAGAACACATATACTTTATCTCCTGCTTTGAATCTTTCCCACGACAAATGCCTGTCATGACGTCGCTTTTGCCGCTGCATGGCACCTTTGATATTATTCACTGCTAAAGCGTGAGCAACTTCCATTCGCTCTATCAGCTTCTTTGGTCAACTAAACGCAGGTGTACGCTTCATACCATTGAGGATTTGATATATGATGTACAGAGGGTAGATATTTCTCGCCCCAGCATGATCATGTTTGGAGTGAAGCCGGTTGCCTCATGCTTAACAGAACGGTATGTCATCATTACGATGGGTATGTACTTATCCCAATCTCGCTGGTGTGCGCTTACATAACTGCTGAGCATTATTTGGAGAGTGCTGTTGAATCTCTGGACCATTCCATCAGACTGGAGATAAAAATGGGTAGATCTGGACTTCTGGATATCCAGCAGTCTGCAGACGTCTGTAAACAGACTGTTTTCAAATTACCGCCCTTGGTCTGAGTGAATTACCGACGGCAGTAACCTCTTTCGCTATGACTCGAGTTACTGTCTCCGCAACCATATTCAGCATAGGAAATGCTTCTGTTCACTTCGAAATATAATCTGAAATCACGAGAATGTACATGCCTCCAACTTCTGTTTCAGAAAGAGGTCCCATGATATGTACAGCTATTCGCTCCATGGGCAAACCTGAAGAAGTTACTTTCATCGAAGCTTTTTTACACTTTGGGGATCTTCTTCGACATGCACAAGTCTCGCAGCTGGCTATATACTGTCTTACATCCCTCTGTCGACCAGGTCCGTAACAACTCTGCCTAAGTTTGCTTAACGATTTTCGAACACCATAATGACTACCATACATGCCGTCGTGGAAGCAATTAGGAATATTTCTTCTCCCTGTGTATGGGATCACCGCCTGTAGTTAACATGCCATGGTGTCTAATCTTCCCATATTCTACAGAGAACAACATCTTTAATGACAAATCTGTCCCACTGTGCCCGTATCCCAATCCAGTTATTTCCGTGAACCTGGGGTTGTCTTCCTTTACCACACAACTTCTGACCTAGTCAATACTTTTATTCTGGTTTTGAGATTTTCCTATGGTCTGATTACCATCGTTGCCGTTTTCATTCTCTTCCTGACCATCTTGACCAATTGCGTTGACAGCCTCTTTAGGAGTGTTGAAACTAGACGCTGCCTACAAGGGCGCTTGGCATAGCAAATCACTTTTTCTCGCCCCTAAGAGGTTTGCGACATTAGAGAGCCAATTAAAAAATCACTTGCATCCGTGTCAAGCATAAAAAGTTTTGAGAAATCAGGGTGAGACTGTAGAGGTGCGTGAACAAGAGTATCGCGAAGGGGTTCGAAAGACACTTGACACTCTGGCGTGTTTAAAGCTTCGCCCTGTCTACAAATTTTGGTATAAAACGCCTGTAGTAACTACACAAACCCAGGAAGGATCGCAAATCACTGCGATTGACTGGAATAGGCCATTGTTTTATGGCGCTAACCTTATTTGGGTCAGTCGAGACACCATTCGCTTAGACGACATGACCTAGAAACTGGACTTGCTTGGCGAATAAACAACATTTTTGAGTCTTGAGCTTAATCTGTTTAACACTTGATCAAATTTGCCAAGGATATCTTCAAACCTCTTTTCGGTAACTAAAATGTCATCCAAATATATGAGGCAAATATTCCACTGCAATCCTGCCAGAACCGTTTCAATAAGCCATTCGAATGTCGCTGGTGCATTACACAGGCAAAATGGTATTACCGTAAACTCAAGCAGGCCTTGTCGAGTACATAACGCAGTTTTCTGTCGATATACTTTATCAAACTCAATCTGTCTATATTCCGAGCAGAGATCTAGTGTTGAAAACCATTCGGCGCCTACTAATTGAACAAGAGATGCGTCTATTTTTGGAATAGGATACTCATCGTTCACTGTGATACCATTCAGTTTTTTGTAGTCGAACATTAAGGTCCCGTCCTTCTTCATGACAAGGACGACTCATGAAGACCATGGACTGCAAGAGGGTACCACAATAACCCTTCTGATCATCAACTTGCCTATCCACTTCTTCGCTTTCATGTACTGGCAAACGAGTCAGTAGCTGCTTGATGGCATTAACATCTCCTGTATTTATGGAATGTTTCACTTTACCCGTGCGCCCAAAATCCTGAAGTTGCAAATATCTCCGCGTACTTACAGAGCAATTGTTTAACTTTCTCTGCTTGCTCCGTCGACAGTTCAGACGTTGCTGACCAGCAAAGCTCGATCAAACAGTCTGTTAGCCTGTCTCCTTGCAAACTGCTTCCTGCTATTGGACAAGGGACAATCTCAGCTGGGCCGAATTCGTCTACTACAGTTCCTGGATACTGCATTTGCGGTTCATTTTACGGATTCATGATCTGTAGCCAAATTGCATGTCCCCCTTTTATTAATGTTCTGGTCATCAATGCTTGGCCTTTCTATAAAAACGATGTGGATGGTTCTATCAAACGCTCAAACTTGTGAGGTATTTTTCCTTCAGGAACACAGCAGGTTGCAGGTGTGACAATCTCACCCCATGGCGGCAAGTTTACAGGTGCTGCCAAATCTATTCTGCAATACCCTAACTTTTTTTCGAACCAGGGGGCAACCACTTGTCGCCAATCCTAAATATGCCATTCGCAACATATATTGACTCAGCTGTTCTTGATAAAGCCCAAACATATGATCCCGATGACATCAGTCTGTGCCACCACTGCTTTGATCTGGTAAACGTTCTTGCCTAAAACAAAAATAAAACATGCTTATCCTAAAGGCTTCAGCATGCTACCTCCTGCAGAGAACATGTCCTGCTTACCTTTGACGAGTGAAGGCCGGTTTTGAAGAGGGATTTGCTAATATAATTTCTCAGATAGCGGTGTGACGGTCGCTTCAGTATCAAATAAAACGCTCGACTTATGATGCAATAGAAAATCGCTACAATAAAATCATAACATATTTTTTCCTTTCCAGATTCCTATAGTTCTACAGAGATATCGTAGTAACGTTGCGTTTATTTGGTTTGTGTCGTTACACCACCACTAATGCATTAAGTACAAACTATTTTTTTTTCCTTTGAAAATGTGTTCCCAAATCTGTAGAACAGGTGGATGATGTATCATCAACTCAAGGATCCTAGGTTCGACACTGTTTTTATTACGATATTTGCTTGTACTTACACTTCCTATAGCCAATCCTTCTATTCTGATGAAAACACCAATCGTAAGAAAGGACACACCAATGAACAGAAGCGCAGTGCCTATGTCTGGAAAAGAAAGTGGAAGTAACAGAGAATTTTTCGATTTCCAAGTGGATAAAGAGAATCCAAAACACATTTGTTTTAAAACACGATAACTTTGCTTCACATGCTCAGCATAAAAATGCCTAAATTTACTACGTAAAGTATACATGGAATAAGATTATATACCACGTCTTTGCAAGCCAAGGGTTATCAACCACTTTATCCCACTTATGTACATGTGCTTGGGGAAAAACTTCGTTTTGAACAAGTGTTCTTTTGCAAATGAGTTACATCTCCTAGAGAAACTGAATTAACCAATGAGTGAGCTCTTTAATAGAGCGACTTAAATGATGTCTGCATACCTTGACTCGTAAAAGAATCTTGTGTGAACATTTCCCTATGTGTCGTAATCTGCAGTCTCATCAGATATATATCCTGATGGACATTTTGTATCAATCATGTGATGTTAGATTCGTATCCTTCCTTCATTTTAAGTTTATATTTTTATTACTTAGTCATGATGTTTAACGTTTAATTTAAAATAATTGGTTCTAAAAGAAATTTATAACAATCATTCACTTGCACAAGTTAATTTAAAAAAAAAATTAAAAAAACCAAACAATTATTATTCGTTTAAAAGACTTCCAAATCAATCTCACAACAAGAAATATACAAAAATCTCAAGCTAAGAACTACTTAAATAATTATACTGAACAACTTAATTTTTTTACACAAAAACTTAGAACTCGGATTAGTGAATTGTAGGATCATCAGTTAACAACATCAATATACCGCATCATCATTCGATGATGATCATGATGATTGTATTAAAACTTTTATGATATTAATTATTATAAAATGAATATTATATATAATATATTAAGATTTCCAACTTACCAAGAAGTGTTTTAGAGCGATAATAAATGTGTCCTTCTGGGAGGAAAAACTATAATTTAATTACGTAATCCTTAACTGCCACAATTCAACTGCTTTTCGTTTCCAGGACACTTAGTCCTCAGCCAAGCAAATTATGCCCTCCTCCAATTAGATTTGGAGGACCAGAGGTAAAAAAACATAAACGTAAATCTCAAGCAGACTGCTTAGTCATAGCCAACATACCGAGATTTAGTTTTAGACCAACAGTACAGTGCATCATAACAGGGTGGGAGAAGAGAATCTGTGAAAAAGTAACAGGTATGATCTACATAATTTAAATTAGTTTTACTCTCCAAAAAGCTACAGTTTAATAGCAGTAATACCGTACCTGCTTCTATTGCATTGCTGCATTTACCAGTTGGGAGGGAGGCTGATGGCCTCAACAAATCTGGACTTTTTTCCAAATAGGCCGAAGATGTAACAGTAGCCATACCTTTATGGGCTTTAATTCACCTGAAGGAAAGGTCTCTCTCTCGGTGAGGGAATAATAGTTTCTCTTCATACTGAATACAATCCACACAGAAATGGTAGCCACCGAAATATCAGAGGTAGCCTTTAGAGGTAAAAGGAGACGATTTCCACCCTTCCTTCTCCCTTTACAGAAAGCCGAACAATACCTTAAAGCACCAACTAGACAAAGGATCCTAAGAATGGATCTCACTAGGAAGTGTAGCTACTGAAGTTTGCAGATTCTAAGCCAGAAACCCGGGTTGGTAAAGAAGGAAAACTGAATCAGAAACATAATTACCGTTGAACCGTTTTTGCACTGACAATGCATCGAGCTCACTCCTTGTTCTTATTTGACCCTAATTCCAGTAGGAAAAAAGTCTTATGGGTAATGTTCTTGAAGGAAGTTGCACCCAAAATGTCATAAACGTTTTTGATTTTGACAACGCAGAAACAAACAAACGAAATATTCCATACGTGCATTAGCTTTGCGAAGTACCGGTCTCTGAAGCTCAAAATACCTTATAAGACCGATAAGGGTCCAATCCAATGGTGGTACCATAGAGATCTGGAAAGTATTAGAAAAGTCTGCCATAGTTGTTAATAGTGTACTCAGAACATTATTTTTCATCGAAAAGGACGAGAATAAAGTCCGATTTATAGGGGAAGAGCTCAACGCGTTTCCTACTGCACTAATTACTGAAGATTCTCCATTTTTCATCATAAATCCTGATGATAGATTACCTCCTAGCTGGACTATGCAGTTAGCAGCAGAAACCTGGTCCTGATGGATGGATGGCCCGAAATGAGTGTGGAGGTGTTGAATCTGTGGGCTGTTGTGGAGGAGAGATGAACCAGGATGAGTCGAGAGGTGTGTAGCAGGAGCATATATTGTATAATTTTATATATTCTTGTTTTAATTAGGCAGAAGTGGGTATTTTATTATTTTATGTAATTAATGTTCATTGATGAGTGAAATAAAGTCATCAGTTGCAATTATTGTGTTATGCTCATTTTACACATATCTAACCAATTAGGCAGCCTTGAACAAGGATTACCTGTTCGAGGTTTGTTCACTCTGAGCAATGAAGCTACTCTGATTACTGTTCATGCTGAGTTGCTCTATTACATGACAAGTGGTAATTAACTTTTTGATTGGTTAGTTTGCTACTTGTCTGAATAAACAATATAGAATGAACAGCATCTTAGTGGTGGTCATTCCATTACAGCTTCTGAATGGTGCTGGTCGTGGGATTGCAGTAAGAAAAACGCCTGATGATTCTTTTGCTTCAAGGAAAATGTGACTTGACCTTTGTCCCATATGATAAAATAGATTTAAAATATAGTTAAAGTAACAGTTTTGTTTATATGTACTATGTATATTTCTCTGAAATGTATTCTGATGGATTTAAGTACCTTTAATAGGTTATCAACCTGCATATTCTTTTCTGAGCCTATCATTCTGTCCATACGCTTGTCTGTCTGTCTGTCTGCTCTCTACTTTTGCTCTACACACTGATTGTTTTGTGCTTAAGTTTATTTGGTCCACTATCCCTCTAGATGGATAATTAATAAATGTATAGGGTAGTAAGTCATTCGTATTGAATGTACTGTAAACTGAATCAATGTATACATGCAGAACAATAATGCGCTGATGACGGTATTGTTATTTATAGTTGTACTAAATGTATTTTAGTGTATTTGCAGGGTGTAAGAAAGAAGGATAAATACATTTATCTCCATTTACCAACCTCATGCACAATAAACCCAATTTCTTATAACAAACACTGGACTTGCATTTTCTATTCTGTGAGTAGAAGGCAAGTGCTGTAACAGGTGGAGATCCTGACTGCTGTCTTGGTGGAGCAACTGTATAATTATTTAAAAGGTGTGAAGGTGTATGCCTACAGATGATCACACATTAGACTGAAAGTGTCCACTTTCCAACTCGTCCGATTTGGTACTGAAGATACAAAACCAGTAACTTATTGTTCAGTCTAGTAGCGACCAAGTCCGCCAAGGGTCTCCCCTACCCCTATTTGCAATAGTTACTCTGCTACCGACTGGTTCTGAGACCATTCCGTTAGGACGACCCGGCTCCCTCTGAACATCCTGCCAGAATATCCTCCTTACATGGAATGTCTAAACTATCTCCTCTTCCAACACCTGCCTCGACAGATATGAAGGGGAGATGGACCCAAATGGAGGGAAAGGAACCATCAGCACGGGTATGTTTAGAACTCTTTCTAATTCACCATAATGGAAAGATCACTGTCGTCCAGAGCTAGCTTCCCTGGTGAGACAGGACTGCCCTTCCATGTACCTCTCTCCAAAGAGGAAGACATCAAAATAAGGTTTCAGTTGTCCCTAAACCGCTCATGGGGGTAGAAGGTGCCAGGACAAACCCTTCCAGCTGCCCTCATAAGCAGATGGAATCCCAGATCCCTTCTAGTCTGTTTGAAGTGTGAGATTCGGCCATCCATACTCACTTCTCGGATGGGGTGGGGTGCCACGTCCCATAGGGATTAAACGGGAGCATAGGGAACGGGGATGTCCATCTGATTCCCGTTTCTAGTTAAGTGAGTACAACCCGACTACCTACGCCGATAAGAATTAAACGGTAACATAGGAACAAGGTGTGTATATCTCTGATCTTCCCTCTCAGAAAGGTATCTTCCCCCTTTGGGTTGTGCCAGTGATTAATCAAGGCGCAAAAACCTTCACCATTAATAAAAAGAACTCAGAAAACACCTGCCTTAAGCAATGACTGGAAAGATAAACACTCAGTCGACACGGAAAGGTATGTGAAGGACCTACAAACATTTAATGACAACAAAGATGATTTCGATGTATGACATACCACGCGTGTGACACAGCTGGGGCGTATTACTGTGATATGTATTTTTGTGTGACTGTTGGGTCATTTGATTATGTCTGAGGGTTTTCACTGTGATATTTATGTTTGTCTGAAAGGTATTACTGTTATATCTGATTATGTCGAACGGAGGAGTATTATTGTGACATTTGATTGCGTACCAAAGGGGCATTACTGTGACATTTGATTAAGTGTAGCTGAGGGACGTTACTGTCATATCTGCTAATGTGTGCCTGAGGGGTATTACTGTGGTATTTTGTTATGTGCAACCAAAGGTTATTATTGTGATATTTGATTATGTGTCTCTGAGGGGGGTTACTGTTATATATGATTATTTGATGGGTATTACTGTGACATTGATTATGTGTAGCTGATATGTATTAATGTGATATTTATGTGTAGCTGAGAAATAATCATGTGATATTTGATTATGTGTATATGAGGGATATAACTGTAACATTTGATAATGTGTAGCTAATGGGTAGTACCGTGATATTTGATTAATTTGCATCGAAGGGGTATTACTACGATATCTGACTACTTGTATGATCTTTTGGCTACAAAACTGACAAACACACTGCCGTCTTAAACTAGCAGCACAAATCTGGCAGTAGTTGCTGTTATAAAATGAACAGTGTCTCATCACTAACCAGCTTTTTCTTTTCACATGGATATCAGTTCACCCACACAAAGCAGCTTAGTAAGAGAGAATAAATGTTTCATGCAAAGATACAAATTTTGCTTTCAAATACAGTGATTTAATACTTGTTATTCATATTGAAAAATTAACACTATGCGAAATCAATAGGAAAATGTTAAGAAAATTAGTAAAGATCTGATTTTTATTTTAAATTGTGCATTTTTACAAAGCTTTCGTTAGATACATAATTGACACACTGAAATACATACTAGCTGACACGCTACTTTCTGGCCCTATCCTGATTATGTTGCTGACAAGGTACCCCACGATATATCAAATATGGATACAACCGTACTCAGTCAACATGGGTATGCTCTTTAAAAACTTTGCAGATCCACTGGGCATCAAAATACTTAATGGAAGTTCTGGAAGGAGTGGACAAAAGCACTGAACCCTATACATGGTATTGTTGTAATAATTCAGCTAGTTGCATTATTTTCTGGTAGTCAATTTTTTTTCCTAGGTAATAATATAATTTGATGTCATAGAGAGGTCAGAATCAACATATATGCCATTACATCTTACTCTAAATCCTAATGTCAGATGTAGCTCAGAGAAAGAGAGGAGGATGATAGTAAGTCAGAACAATACAAATTCACATGGTTACTGGAGTATTAAACCCACCCAGTCTTGTCCATGCTTACATGAACTATTTTTCTTTTTCCCTGTCATCAATATTTTGAAATGACTGATAATAGGAGCTTTGACAGAGCAGCAGAATTTTTAGTACAAATCATTCAATCAGCTGCAGACAGATCTAGTATGAAAAGAGTGGTCAAAAGGTCCCGTTTTCAAGGGTTCGTGTCTGTACAAAACAGAACAGTAGTAGTTTGATAAGGAGATTGAAAACGCTTAATGGCAGTGAAAGGCCCAAGAAGTTTTAGGTTCAATAGATCTACAGAAAGTTAATCGCAGAAAAGATAGGTCAATTTGAAACTACATTACAAAATAGGCTAGTGTCTGGGAATTTACTCAGAAAGAGATCATGGCATGGCCAACAAAAAGCTAAAATGGTCTCAGCACTTTCAGGGTGTATTTAATCCTCCTAGCCCTGATTCGTTTGATACACGCATTGGATAATCTTGATGCAAATATTACTGAAGATGAGGTAAAGAAAGCAATAAATTATATAAAATCAGGGAAAGGTCCAGGATGTGATGGTGAAAGTTGTGAAATTTTAAAAGCCTCTAAACATTACACTGTACCATTACTAACAAGCTTAATGAATTGCTGAATGCCTCATACTTTCCAAACGACTGGTGTATTGCTACAATTGTTCCACTTCTTAAAAAAAGGTAACCAAAAAGAACTGAATAATTACAAAGAAATAAGTTCGTTACCGGTTATGAGAAAAGTATTTAATACTGTTCTGAATAAAAGGTTCATACAGTGGGTAGTAGAACGCCATATACTAGGTAAAGACTACGCGGGATTTAGAAGATATACTGAAGATACACACATATTTAAGGAGGAAAAAGGGCATATTTTTCTGTGCATTTAAAGACTTTGAGAAGACCTTTGAAGGAATTTCTAGGAAAGCTCCAATGTACAAGATGAATATGTTTAACTGGAATAAAAGAATGCCGAAAATGTTTCAAGTAATATATCCAGACATTATAGTTTATGTAAGAAACTCATGTGGATTAAGTGACATCTTTCATTGTTCAATAGGTGTTAGACAGGGTTGCATATTGTCACCACTGAGTTTCTCACTTTATGTAAATGACCTGCAAAGTACACTTTCCGATGATAACAGTGGTACTGACATAAAAAGTATTCAAGCTTTATCTTCAACTGTGTGCAGATGATCTTGTATTACTGAGAGATACAACAATTGAAACGCAAATTAATACTTTAACTATTGGAAACTCATGGCAAATCTTGATAAAACTGAGATGGTGGTTTTCCGAAAGGGCAGTATCTAACAGGTTACAAAAAAAGGGTATTTTGGGGTCAAGAAACGTAAGGTTATTTCTTATTATAAGTACTCATGAGCTGTTTTCTCATCATGGGGATTTGGGGGAAAATTATTAAAAAAACATTAGCAGAAGAAGCATTTAAGGCAGTGCATGCTCTGAAAATTAAATTGATTAACTTTTGAAAATTGTCTTGAAATATTTTAATTACAATTTTGCCCATTTTGACTTGTGCTTCTGAGGTATGTGGCTTTAGTGAATCCCAAGATACAGAAAGAGTGCATGATAATTTTTAGAAATATGTCTTACAGTTAGGCAACTCGAGCCCTAACTGTTTTGTGGGTGAAGAATTAGGTCGAAACTCTCTTAAATCTTTAGATATTGCCAAACCAATCAAATATTGGTTGAAACTGATTGTAATATCAGTTAATCGACTACCCAAATTATATTATAAAATGCAACTCTCTGGCTTGTGGGTACAAGTAGTGGCTCTACAATTTGGGATCATAATATTAAGACCTTTTTACCAAGTTAGGGTCTTAGTGAAGTATGGTATAACAAAGGGGTGGGGAACAAGGAGACTCTTGTGAATATATAGACTAGATGTAACGATAAAGATTCACATACAGAGGTGAATATCAACGACAGGCTGAGACTATATAGGATATTAAAGACAGATTATATGCTGAAGATTATTTGGCTCTGTTTAGACAAGCCTGGTTTTAATAATATGTACCGTAAATTAAGAGGTGGGTTAATTGATGTTACGGTTAATTCAGGATGCATCAGAAAACTGAAATATGAAATTATCGTAGACTCTGTCCATACCGTGACTTTATTATAATGTAAAGTGGAAACAGAATATCATTGTATTTGCTGTTGTCCAAGATTTACTGACGTTCGTCTAAAATATTTACCTCTGTTTATATACTTGAATCTACATAAAGAGAAAATGTTTTGATGCCTTGAGAAGTAATCAAATTGAAACTATTGTATCAGTTTGTAAGTTTGTACTCTTTAGCAGGGAAAAAAAAACTATAATGAAAATACAAGTACTTACACTTACTGAACTTGTATTTGTTATACCCACCTCATGTGTTTCTTTGTTTTATGTCTACGTTTGTAATTTGGGCCAGTGGCCTCTATTACTGAATATTTTATTGTTCTTCTTCTTACGGGGGAATTTAAAACATTTAAATCAGCAAAGAAGAAAAATTATATATTAACTTACCTTTTTATTTATTTTATGAATTATTTTTGTTGTAATAATAATACTGATGATGATGATGCCTATATTACATTTTTTGTAATGTCAGTCGAACTGTTGACAGCTTAAATATATTTCAAATATGAATCAAACAAACTGATATGGAATCAACGAATTTTGTCAGTGGTTTCATCTCCTACTTGTAGCTAACTAGCCATTATAGTCTTAGGTATCTTAGGTTGTATGCAGTGTATGCATACATTTTTTTCTACCTGCACAATAGTTTGTGTCACACCACTGCACTTCATCATCCACATTAAGCTGTGTTGCATCCGAAAAATCACACGGATTTAACACTGCACTCACCAACTACCTTTTCCAAGTAACAAAGGTCTGCACTGTTTGAGGAAGGTATTGTTTGAAATTTGTAAGGTATAAAGGGATTCAGTAATTCTGAGATAGACTGTAACTGTGCCAAGTAATTACCTTCTGAGACTTAATGTGAGGCTCAAAGCAGAATGTGCCAGGAGATGAATATAGGAGTAATTTTAAAGCAGATGAATTTTAATTTGCAGCAAACTATCACACATCTGTGCGAGTTATATCTGCAAGTTAAAAGCCAGAGACTGTCTGATTTTTATTTTCTTCATCTGGTCAGACACTTACACTCTAAGACTGAGAGTGGGCTATTCATAAAAAATGGGTCAGAAGTCGACTATAGCCTACTGAGAAGTGCCATTAAGAAAATGAGGGATAGGTGCAAAACTAGAAGCTCCCAAGTTAAAAAACCTTCAGTCTTATTAAGTATTGACAAAACCCATATTTCATAGATATTATGAAACAACCACAATAAATGTGTACATGACAGCACAATCATAAATGTGTTTCCATTCAAGGGTGATGTATTCAGAACATACTAAGTAAATGTCCTTTACTTCGTGGGTGATTAACTACATACTAACAAAAGTTTACGTGAATGTTATTGACTTGGTCAGTTTTGGGTGAACTTTTGGAAACAAATATATATATATATATATATATATATATATATATATATATATATATATATATATATATATAGTGTTTGTTCTATTGGTATTCACGCACCCTCCCGTTTGTTTGCAGCCCCCTGCCGATTTTTACAAACGAAAAGCATCAAGAATATTTTTAAAAATGCACAAAACTTAGTTATTTCCTTCAATGATTTATAATTTCTAACCTGACTGTCGCCAATGAGACCCTAACACTGTTGATTTATTGGCGTTTCAAAGCAAACGGAAGCTCCCGATATCAACAAGCAGACAGACTGCTCAATGACCTTTTCAGGTTTCTAGAACAGTCTACTTCAGTAAAAGCTGTGTCGTCTGTTTCCGTTATTGGCGATTTCTTGTTTTATTATTTCTAAAACAAACTGAACAAATAAAAAGGGGAAAATCTTTTATGTGTTGAAAGAAATGTAACTCCAAAATTTACGAAATTATTGAGGTTTATCAAAGACGGTGAACTACATCTGTTGCTTGAAAACATAGGCTAGCCTACGCAAATATGGCGATCGTGTCACTAAAAAAACTCCCGTTTGATTGGAAATGCCAAGAAATTGACAGCTTATAAGCCAGAACGTATAAATCAATTAATAAAATGACTAAGTTGTGTGCATTTTTTATATCCTGATGCCTTTTGTTAGTAAAATCGGTAAGGGGGTACAAACCGGAGGGTGTGCGAATACTTGAGTGGGACCTTATGTCGACATATTTGTAATTTTAAAAAAGTATAATCTAGGTAAAGCCAGCAGCTATATTTTGTTTTTGCTGTGTTCATTTGAGGTCATATGGCTAAAATAATCGTGTAATGACGAAAGTGGTATGAACCTTAAACCTTCTGTCTTCACTATAGTAAAAAATCATATAGGTCACGAAGGCGCTTAACACCGATTATTTCAGAAGGTGGGTGTCATTTTTGAAGAAATTTGATTCTACATACCTTTAAATGACAATTATTCACTTTATTTGAATCATCATACATCCGTATTCTTTTGGAAGGTCATTATTTACACGCCTCAAGAAGTACATACGGTAAAATCAAAGTTAACATACGTTGACATTTTTGGACCAGCTCAACCTATAAGTGTGATCCAGTCCAATTATAGGGTCAGTGGGTGGGTGGGTTACCATTTCACCTCTAAACATGATTTGCCTACATCCGCACAGCTTAACAGCTGACCACTAGATGTTTTCCCCTTCCCCTGAGTAAAATCGGGACTAAATATCGCGCGCTGTGGTGTCACAAACACAGCTACGCATGTTGATAAACGACTATGTACAACTGTATCTTCTGAAGATTAGACCCGACGCAGGGGCGCCCGCAGAATTATTTTCGTGGGAGTAGGGGCTTCAAACAATATGGTGGTCAGCTATTAAGTTTTACAAATATAGGTCAAAACATGTTTAGAGGTAAACCCCCTTGCCCTGTGTGCGGGGGCCAATGACTCGACGTGGTCCTTTCTTGACCCAGTTTAATACTTTGCAACCATTGTAAAAGTCCACAGGGATCGATAAATTTCGTTTGGAAGTTTCATGATAACAGTTAAGGTGCAGAGCATTCAGTAATCAGGATAGAATCGACTTTGCTTAAGTAAGGTTAGTATATTATATTAAAATAACAATTTATATTTAATTTAAGATGAGTAAATGCGCATACATGACCAGTAAGACTTTAACTAAACTTGTTATGACGTTGACGCATTGTATAGTAACAATCTTTAGAAGGGCCAAGTTACCTCTGTCCCAAACATAGGCCAACTTGTCTATAGACCGTGTTGTCCCTAATTCATAGAAACATAAAATTATGAAACTAATTACCCGAAAAAAATGTCATTTTGTAAGGATGTTCTTTAGTTCTGTTTCACGTTAGCTGAAGACAATTTAGGACTATTACTGCCACAGAACACGCCTCTGTTGGTCAACAACTTAGAATAAGCCATTTCTCGGCTAATCGTACGCGACAACTTGGAATCCCAAATTGCTGTGCTGTCTTGAAAAATTACATGGTGAGATGTTCTGCGTGTCTGTTAAAGTTATACTTTATCAAAAGGATTGTTCATATATATATATATATATATATATATATATATATATATATATATATATATATATATATATATATATATATTCTGATTTAGAAACCATCTAAAAGCAGAGACGCTTCCAGAAATGGTTGGACTAATATTAAGTGACTTGAATGAGCGAACCTGCATCACTTAACCACCCCTACTGTTAAAACTTAGTACTTATCTCAACTGTATAGTTATTTCATATTTGTTTTCAAAGCTTTATTATTTAATCCTATTTAATCTCTTTTTGCTATTTTATGGCATTCATTTTTTAATATTGTTTTAAATATATTGTTAAAAACTTCATATATTTAATATTTTTAATTATTCCTCTTGCATTTAATTATGTATTGAATTTTTTACTCAGTTATTTATATTTAACCAATAAAGTTATTTTTGAATGTATTATATTTCTAACAAATGTGGTTCCGATTACGTTGCTGGATTAAACTGAATGTAAACATTTTGTTTTTCAGAAAGGTTGCACAGAACTATTTGTGAAATAGATAGTCAGTGAAGAGAGTTTTACCGGTAGCAGGGACATATTTCAGAGTAGTGAGGCTACTCGTGGCTGTTAAATTATGCCTGAAGGGAATTTTAGGAATATAGGCCTAAAAGAATATTCTGAAAGTAGGAAAGATCTAAAGGGATTGTTACTATCATCTCATTGAGCCATAGTCCACAGTTATGGAGGTTATTTCTGTTGTTGCGTGCGGCCTGCGTGTAGTTTTTGGGAATTGAGACATAGAAAAAATATTTTGAAGATACACTGTGTGCGTTTATTTCTTTCTGTTTTATTAATCTCTTCAGCTGCATATTTTGAATCATTGCCTAAATATTATGAAAGTACGAAAGATGTATGGGACTGCTTTCTTCAGTCCTTGGAGCCATTTTCATAGATATGAAACCTTTTCCACATTGTTGCATCATCCAATCATGCCATTTTTAGCACTTTCAATGTTGGAAGAATATTTAGAAGGTAGGCAATGTCTGAAGGGAGTGTTACTATCACCGCTTTGAGCCATATTTCAGAGTTATGAAGATTATTTATAAGTTGTTGCATGCTGCCTGCCATTTTTTCAAATTTAGCCCTAAAAAGACTATATTAAGGTACGAAAGGTGTCGAAGGGAGTTGTTACACAGAATGAATGCTTGGGAAAATATTAAAGATCTAAAGAAATTATTGCTATCGCTCCACAGAATTGTATTTCACAGTTGTGGGGATTATTCGAAATTGTTGCATGATGAATGAGTGCCATTTTTTCAGAATTTAGTACTTAAAGAACTATTTTAAAGGGAGAAATTGTACTGAAGGGAGTCGTTGTAGAAAAGAATATTTGGAAGTATTCATGACTTTAAAGGACTATCCCCCATAAAGTCATATTTCACAGTAACGATGGTTATTCCAAGTTGTTGCGTGATTCCTACACGCCATTGTTCAGAATACAGTCTTTACATAAATAGAACTAGTTTAAAGGTAGGAAAGGTGTTGAAAGGAGTTGTCGCATAACATGAACACTTGGAAAGTATTAAAAATTATGGGGACTGTTACTATCGCCCTACAGACATTGGGCTTACTCCAAGCTGTTGCTTGGTGCTTGCATACTATTTTTTTTTGGGGGGGGGGGGATTTGGTACCAAACACAAATGAAAGTATGAAAGGTCTCGAAGGGAGTTGTTGCATGAAAAGAATAAGGTCTAAAGTAGCTGTTGCAATCCCCAGTAGAATATATTTCACAGTTATGAGGGTTATTCTAACTTTTTGCATGAGGCTTGCGAGCTATTTTTGCAGAATTTAGTCCTTCAAGACTATTTTAAAGGCAGGAAAGATCTTGAAAATGTTGTTGCATAAGATGAATATTTGAAATGGATTGTTACTTTTGTCCCGTAGATCCATATTTAACAGTTATGAGGGTTATTTCCAAGGTGGTGCACGCTTTCCGCATCGCATTTGTACCAATTAACTCATTAAAAACTATTTCAAAGGGACTATTACCATATGTTAGGAAATAATCTGATGTATAAGCATGTGAAAAGGCGAGATTAAAATAGACATACTTTTGTTATTTCAGATATTCCATACATGATTTTACAGTTATGAGTATAATATCTTAATGGAAGTGAAAAGTGTGGCAACCCTATCAACGAAGGGTTATGTCTGAGAAATGCTTAAAAGGAAATCTTACCCTGGAGTAAGAGTAAGTATGGTCATTTAATATGTGGTATCAATGACGAAACAAAAATAAGTGATGATTTAATGAATTTACTCGTGTTCATGTTTGCAGCATTATAAATAGCAATTAAACAAATCTATACATATTAGGAACTAAGTATGTGCATTTAACTCTGCTGAATGATCTCGGCCTCAAGGTGAGAGATACCTTCTGCTACAATGTTTAACAATACGTTGAATTTGGTGAAGAAATAATCTGCTTTAATTATTTTATGAAACTTGAGAAGGTGATGCAAGGTGTCCATGTACTAATTTCAATATATGAGGCCCTGTGTGGCCAAGAGGTCTAAGGTGCTCACCTTTATGGATCTTTCACACATCTCACCTCTGCCCGCGTGGGTTAGAGTCATGACTCGACCAGCATGGGTATGTGAGAAATGTAATGTTAAAATTACGCCGACTTGCCGTTTGGACTGACCACCATCTTGTCATGTAATGACCACTACATATACTTAATAACCATCTCTCCGTTTTTACTGGCCAACAGACTGTCATCTACTGGTCAATACCGGCACCTACTAACAGAAGTAAAAGGTACGAATATACACACACTGTTCCCACATATACACTTTATATACTAACACACACAAGGGCATTAGTGATTACACACTATGCATATAAACATACTATCATACTGTCATACACAATATAGAAGAGTGAAGAGGGTGTTTAAGTATTTGTTATGAAAGGCTGTTGTTGTTGTTGTTGTAGGGTTTAACGCCATTTTCAGCACAAGATAGGCTATACATGGCGGCAAGCATTAAAGGTGTGAGGAAGAACCTGGGAAAACCCCGGAAAGAACCACCGACCCACGAGAAGCTACTGGCCAGCTTTCGCACATACCCACATTGGCGGAACCCGAGAATCGAACCCACGCAGAGGTGAGATGGCAGTGATACGTAACGGTGAGCGGTTTAGACCACTCGGCCACTCGGGGCCCCGTTATGAAAGGTAAAACATAGACAAAGACATCTGCACACATATCACACACACCAATTTGACAGTGACTGAACAGTATCTATGTTCTGAGAGAATTGGTTGACCCTGAAAAAGGCCGTTGGGGGTAACCAAAGATTTTTAACTTGCACCGTACCTTTTCATTTCCTCTTTCTGAAGCTTCTTCTCCCTGTGGGCCCATTAACGAAGACTCGCATCAGGAACCATTGCCTCTCCACATATACTATTCATTTGATGAATGATGTATTAGTCATCCTAGTGATGGTTCATGTCGCTAACACATACACCCGGAAGTCAGAATGGGATAACAAATGTTGTTGAAGTAACAATAGAAGATTGTGCTCACATTCATCTTGGTGGATTATGTTGAGAACAGATGACACAGTCGGCAAACAATCATATATATATATATATATATATATATATATATATATATATATATATACAAATAATACTATCATACAGGTTAGAGAATTTTTAATTCGTACTCTACGGAGATTCGAACCCAAGTCTGCGGGTAAACGGCACCCATCGCCTTGCCTGCACACACCAGCCCATATTTCATCACGACTAAGCACGCATCACCAAAAAATGATGCGACTGAATCGGTGTTATATGCACTCGTGCGCAGCAGACACTCGCATGACGACCTAGTAATTAATTTTCATCTATCTACACAAACATTCCGGATCCCTTTGAAAGAAATCAAGGTATATAGGATTAATTATAGAGAATTATAAAGATACACCAGACAGAACGGAAAGTGCTATCCCTGTATTCTGTAGAGGAATGCTTACTAGGTCGTCATGCGAGTGTCTGCTCTGCACGAGTGCATATAACACCGATTCAATCGCATCATATTTTTATGATGCGTGCTTAGTCGTGATGGAATATGGGCTGGTGTGTGCAGGCAAGGCGATGGGTGCCGTTTACCCTCGGACC
>JAECUM010019143.1:0-22080 GCA_016617855.1 Megalonaias nervosa | reverse complement strand
GGTACATTTAGATTTGTTATAGATGAAGCATTGGCATTCTCCTCTTTGCCAGCTTCCTAGTATGTATAATACATTGATTGACAAAGTCTTTGTGTCCAAATTTATGGCATCTGAAGCACTCAGTCTGTTTGTCATGATGGCATACCTGTGTCATATGCCCAGTTTCCCCACAGTGGATACAGTACTCTTCATTATAGTGCCTGAAAATGGGGGCATACATGTTGATATTTCTCAGTAGTTGTGAGGTTCCTTTTCTGCTTAAATGAATTTTGTCTTTGTGGTAGAGACTTCGGTTGACATCCTGGTTCTGAAGAAAGAATGATGTGTATTGTGGAATGTACTGTAGGTTGAAGTCTTCACATGGGTCAATTATCAGATCATTGATTTCTTTCACCCTGGTGTCCACACAAGGTGGTAGTCCTGATATGATTATTTTACATGTATCTGGACTGCAATACCTAGCAGCATACAGTAAACTTTCAAAATCTGTTCTGATTTGACTTAGTGACCTTCCATCACTGGCATCATTTCCACCTACTAAAATAATAATTTGGTTGTATTTGGTTAGGTCAGTATTCATTATTCTTTCCGTGATGTCGATTTTTGCACCTCTTAGAGCCTGTACGTCTGTTTTAAAAAGTCTCCTTGGTATTATACTTTTCAATATTGAGGAGCCAATTATTAGAGTCCTATCTTTTCTGGCTTGTGATTTCATGTGTTGGACTCTGGTTTGTATTTCAGACACATCTCTTGTAGGAAGGTGTGCTGAACTTGGTGTCTCCATTGTGTGAGTTAACTGAGCTGATGTTGACACATTTGTCTGAGCACTGGGAAGTGCAGTTGTTGGTGCAGGCAACAGACTTGTCTGAGCTGAGGGCCATGGGTGTACACTTATTGCTGTTGCTGGTGTGATACATGACTGAGAGGGGAGTACTGTTGTTTGCAATGCAGGATTACTTTGGGTGTCAGTTGTTATTTGCATGGTCATTTTACATTTTCTCTTGGCTGGTATTGGGATTGTCTGTGTCTGAGCATTTGACATTGTTGCTATTTGGGAGTCTGTCTGAATTGCTACTTCATATGAGGATACTTGCTCATTAATCCTTCCCTGTGCTGTCTTAATAGAATGTAACTGTAGTTTTAATTCTTCAGATTGGGCCTCCAAGTTCCTAATTGTTTTTTGATGTACACACATGGAGAAATCATTATGGTTTAAGCCATCACTGCAATGGATATGATTTATGGGGCATGTAATTGCCTGACACTCTGGAAGGGTGTTAATTTTATTGCCTGAGTCATCTAGGTCAAAGACTTTAGGAGCTGTTTCATGTTTGGTACTACATCTAGCTACTGGTGTAGATGTCAGCATATAACTGCCTTTAGCATGGGTATTCTCATCCTGTCTACATTTACAGATAATATGATCTAACCATCTGAAACAGTTCAGCCCCTGTATGTGTAGGACAGATGTTGTTTTATACAATGTAGCTGTCACAGTGTTTATCTCTTGTGTTTTGTAAATAGTACCATTTTGAACACTTGAACTGCATGAAGTCATGCAAGGTTCTGAATCCAATATATGTTTTACAAACTCAAACTTTTGTGGATCTATATGCACAGTGATACTGTATTTATTATGTTTGACCCTCAGGAATTCTGGATAAATGTCAGCCATATTGGATAACTCCAAATCATCACTTGTACCATTGTTTTCATTTTCACTCTGTACATGACTTGCCAGCATGGGATTATCTGTGTGGCTCTGATCTTCAGGTATATCAGACATACTAAAGCCAGAGAATGATGCAGAAAAGATTGAGCTAAGTGTGCTGAGTAAGGAACCTACAAGGCTGGTATTTAAATATGTTTCCATGATTCTGATATTTTCAGATTGTTCATAACAGTGCTAGAAAGTATATGAAATCCTTATATATGACTAGCACATATCCATAAACTTTTGGAAAAGAAACTTGCATAATGTGTTTGAGTTGGTATCATCTGAAGTTCAGATATGGTAGATGTAGTTCAATTTCAAATTAATCCACTTTGGTAGCCATCTTGGATAACCTAAAATCCTTTGTTTTGAACAGGTTTCCAAATTCACTTGAATAAATGAAAGCATGCATATTAAATTGCACTCACACTAACTTAATATTGTCATAAATCCTCAGTATAAATTATGGCAATTGGTATTAGCATATTTAACACCAATTTTTACACCAAGTTCATTGAATTGAGTTAACTTGACACCAGTTACAAATAAATTCTCAATTTTGAAAATTTTAACAAAAATAGCACCAATGAAACATGATGCAGGATTCCAATATTCCAAATTTAATTTTAAAAGAAAACAAAGCAAAGTAATAAAACAACCAAACAAAAGAACAAAACCACCCATATATACACACATTTTCTATATTGAATGGGCCCCAAGTCATATGTAAATGGGCCCCATCCCAATGTAAATGGGCCCCATGTCATATGCAAATGGGCTCCAATCCCAGTGTAAATGGATTCTAATATAAATTTAAATGGGCCCCAATCCCAATGTAAATGGACCACATTTCGTATGTAAATGGGCCCAATCCCAATGTAAATGGACCACATTTTGTATGTCAATGGGCCCAATCCCAATGTACCCCAATACAAATGTAAATGGAACCAGTTCCTGTGTAAAGTCTTTCTTCATCATATGATTTCTTATTTCAGCAATTTACTCACAAAACTTTGTCCCAAATATTTATATTATTTCTGGTAGAACAATATTGATTTTATTGACTAAAATTTATAGAAAGTTAGGAGTGACTAAAAAAATATATATCTGACAATTTATACAGTTTGATAGCCTTCAGTGTGACAATTTATACATTTTGATAGCCTTCAGTGTGACAATTTATACATTTTGATAGCCTTCAATGTGACAATTTGTACATTTGATAGCCTACAATGTGACAATTTGTACATTTGATAGCCTTAATGTGACAATTTGTACATTTGATAGCCTTCAGTGTGACAATTTATACATTTTGATAGCCTTCAGTGTGATAATTTGTACATTTGATAGCCTTCAATGTGACAATTTCTACATTTGATAGCCTTCAACGTGACAATTTATACATTTTGATAGCCTTCAATGTGACAATTTGTACATTTGATAGCCTTAAAGGCATTGTTTTGCATAACATTTACTTCTCACATCAGTTTCAATGAGGCAATCATATACAATACCAACCCCATCAGCAAAAGCAAATTTGGCAGCCATCATTGAACTAACAGTAGAACTGCTAAAATCATCTAGCCTCAGAAACCCTATGGCCCCCATGTTGTAGTAGGGCGTTTTCTTGTACCCCTTAAACCAGATGTTTTCTGCATACACCGGTCCATCATTGTAGATAAATCCCTGTCTAGGACTGGTCCTGCAAGAGGTACACATTTTATATTTAGAATAACAGGGCTGAATACATCCTATAGTCACACCTCACTGGCAGGAATGGCCTTAGCAAACACGAGGCCCAATCTGGATCATTTTGGTGGGGCCTCCTGTGAGCACGGCATTTGGAAATAAACTTTTATACAAGTTTTATATGATATTGAACTTAAAATATTCTTCCATTGCTTTAAAATTACTTTTTCTCATTAGATGTATTTTTTGAAATTATTAATGCACAGGGCTCCTGTGAGCATGGGGCCCATTTGGGCCAAATTGGTCCAATTGGTCTAAGGCTGGCCCTCTTCATGCAATAAATGTAGAACAATTAATAGAAATACAATATTTCCATTATTAGTAATAGGTACTCAGTTGATATCTTGCATAGAAAATATTAGATGGATGTTATACAATCATATTTTGGTAATGGTGACATTAGGTACCTTCAAAAGGTAGCTTTAAATACAAGCTGCAGAACATGGAATAGATCATCTATGTACATTCAAGAAAGTTTGTTCTGCACAATGAAAAATAGGAATGTTTGAATATTAATAAAAAACAAGGCAACTCACTCAAACATAGTGACTATCTGAATTTTCATAGGCACACAAATACACAGACTTGTGATACATTCTACAGAATGCCTCACCTTTAGTTATTCAGCAAGTTTCTTTGGATCAATAAATGATCTTTCCAGCCTGAATATGCCATGAAATACTGAATGTTTACAGATTTATGGCTTCACAATGACCAGTTATAAGTTTTACTTGTAAACCTGTTTACTTCTTACATATTTGTAAATGCTTATCACTCAAGCAAACACTATGTGATGAAAGATTCTTAGACTTCAGTGATGACTGGTCTAGAGCAAAATATAAAGTTATGAGTAGACTGGATGAAAGTGTATTGAGAGAATAGTCCTTGACTAATGAGTTGCCCTCTATAAATAAAGCATTATTATGTTTATGGGTTTCAGCATTATGAAAAGAATCACTGTATAACCCCTAAAACTAGAATGGCATAACAATTAACACAGCTATACGGTAGTACATATCTTACACAACTAGATGTACCTCACAACATGAATGTATTGGAGGTAAATGTTGTTTTATGAGATGGTTTAAATTAAACCATAATCATATATTTTCCTGACGAGAACCTACTTATGGAAATTATTTCATGTACATATTACAGAATAAATTAAAAATACTTACACTGATGACTCCTTCGGTACTGATCGGATGTAATTAACTTTAGTTCCATTAAAAGTGAATGTAGCTGGCTCACCAAGATTGTTTGATTCTCCTATAAAAACACTGTCTTTTATGAACTGTTCTTTGGATCCTGAACTAAAACAAGACAATAAAAGATGATAGTTTTTTTTCCCATTTGATGACTTAGGATGAAAAATCACCATGTGCATCTTTTGTGCAGGTTTTTGATTCATTTATTGGTTAGATTTTTTGTTTGTTTATTTACTAACAGAGTATATGGCTGAATAGTTAGTTAGATAATTGAGAAAATCTTGATGTCAGCTTTGACAAAGCATATGATAAAACTAATTTGGTTCTTTTTACGTTTTCAAAATATGGCAAGCATTGCAATGTATCTGTTTAGTTATTCTAATTCTTTACCACAGGAGACCAGTTCCTGCTCCCTACAACTCAGTTCCTGTTCTGTATTACTCAGTCCCTGCTCCCTTCAACTCAGTCCCTGCTCCATATGACTCAGTTCCTGTTCTGTATTACTCAGTTCCTGCTTCTTATGACCCAAGATAGTTGTACATCGTCTTCAAAGCTTGTTTTTTTTAATACTGTGATGTAGCTATAATTTATTATTTTTTCCACTTAACAGTCTGAATTTTTAATGATATTATTATCAATACATATATGTTATCTATGAATGATTAAAAAATCACACTTTAAATGTAACATTTAGAAAATATTGTGTCT
Organism: Megalonaias nervosa; assembly: GCA_016617855.1. NCBI lineage: Eukaryota > Metazoa > Mollusca > Bivalvia > Unionida > Unionidae > Megalonaias > Megalonaias nervosa. The sequence continues at coordinate 16,701 of JAECUM010019143.1, read as the reverse complement.
CACCTGGCATATGTAACATTTAGAAAATATTGTGTCTCACCTAGCATATGTCAGCCCTCTTAAACTGCCCAGAAACCTGGAAAATAGAATGATCATAAGGGTGTCAGAACAATGCCCAAATATGGAAAATAGAATTATCATAAAGGTACATCAAAACAATGTCCATATTTGGAAAATAGAATGATCATAAAGGTACATTAGAACAATGCCCAAATTTGGAAAACAGCTTATTAACCACAAACTGGACAAAAGACAATGAAATGTACACCTATTTATTGGAAATGTCATTCAGTGTTTATACATAACTGACTAAATACTTGTTATAATATGAAAACCAATGAATGGAGTCTCAAGAATGAGTATGAATGTTCTGACTGGCACATACATGACCATTATGTAACTGAAAGTCTAAATTTCAGTCACACTGAAACTATTCACAAGAAATTGTTGTCAAACACAAATAATATAGCCAATTGGCTTAAATAAGTATTCTATGATGAGAATGTATTGGTTCTATGAATAAATCTGCAATTATGTTTGCATTTAAACAAAATACTGTTCTAGATCCCACCACTGAATGTACAATTTGAATTCAATAAAATTTGAAATCTGGGAGTCTTAAAGTTCCTGCTCTGCTAAGATTCAACCTTAAACAACTGTTAGCAGTCTCTCTCTCTCTCTCTCTCTCTCTCTCTCTCTCTCTCTCTCTGAATATCAATACTTAGGTTAGTACAAAACAAATACTGATTTTATTTTTTTCATTTGCATCTTCTTTGCAGACAGAATTAAATGGGAGGACATAACAATTAGTCCATGAGAAAATAATATCCAAGTATGCGGAGTCTTAACTCATACTATTAATGTCCTAATTTACCCTTTTTAAGTAGGAATATTTGCTGACTTTCTGCTTATTTTAAGCTTTCTACTCAACACATTATTCTGCTTATCTCAAACTGATTATATTGATGGGGAAAAAAACACTTTGAAGGTTTATGTCATCTATAACATGCAGATAGAAATGAATGTAAATGATTTCACAATATACACAATTTAATAAAAAGTAAAATACAAATCTCCTGACACTTACGATGACTTAGACATTTCAATCCAGCCACCGCGCACAAAAGCATTTTGGTTCCAGTTGTTGTAAGCTGAAAAAAGGAGAAAATTTAATATCCGTCACAGCATGGGTTAATAAAAAAAGTCAAAAGATGTTTATTTGCTGTTGTTGTTAAGATCTTTTTTAGTGTGCCTGGATGTAATTAGAGGCTACTCTACAAGCGTTTGAAAATAAATAACACTTTTATTGCAATATTCAATGAAACCTTTATAATCATGAATAAATTGATAGTTTACTACCAGTAAATAATGCACATGCATAGAACAAAAGTGGACTTAGTTGATATACACAGAGATAACAAAATATCTTGGTTTGAAGCAAGACAAAAAAACAAAAAACAAACATGTCTGGTGCTCAATTATTCAGCAGGAGAGAACAAATTTGTACAAAATACAGGATTCAATATATATATATATATATATATATATATATACATATACATATTGTGTATCTCAATTATTTGTGCTAGCAAAGAACAAAAATAAATTTTTTACTTAATCCAACTTGAAATTATTTTTGATTTCAACATCTTTACCTGTTAAACCAATAAGTTCTACTTTCTTTTCAGGTGAGCTAGTGTTGGTTGGAACTTCCAATGGTTTATAATCATTTGTGCCAAACACGTGTCCATCAGGGTCTAATCTGCTTTCGATGAATAAACCCTAAATGGAAATTAATACATTACCTATTGTCACTGCTCAGAGTAGTCGAAGAAGAAATGGTGATGTGTCAGAAAAAAAAGTCAGCAATAAATTTAGTATTTATATTACTCAGTACAGTACATGCTTTTATCACAAAAATGTATTATTCTCAAGCACTGTAAGAAATGTTACATACTTGACTCCTAATACAGAAACTATATGTTTCCCTTGAAATCACCCATTAGCTTCAATTCATGTCAACATTTATTCTGCAAATAGATCCTTGTTTTAATTATCACAAAAAATTTGAAACCTTCATGATTCAATCTGAAAACCATTATTATAGTCTGTTCAAGTGAAAACCATCACAGTCTATTCATCTAAAAAAAACATTACAGTCTATTCATATCAAAACCATTATAATCTATTCATCTCAAAACCATCATAGTCTATTCATCTCAAAACCATTCTAGTATATTCATCTCAAGACCATTCTATCTATTCATCTAAAAAAAAACATTATAGTCTATTCATTTCTAAACCATTATAGTGTATTTATCTTAAAACCATTATAGTCTATTCATTTCTAAACCATTATAGTCTATTCATCTTAAAACCATTATAGTCTATTCATCTCAAAACCATTATAGTCTATTCATCTCAAAGCCATTATAGTCTATTCAGAACCATTATAGTCTATTCATCTCAAAACCATTATAATCTATTCATCTCAAAACCATTATAGTCTATTCATCTCAAAGCCATTATAGTCTATTTATTTAAAAACCATTATAGTCTATTTATCTCAAAACCATTATAGTCTATTCATCTCAAAACCATTATAATCTATTCATCTCAAGCCATTATAGTCTACTCATCTCAAAACCACTATAGTCTATTCATCTCAAAACCATTATAATCTATGCATCTCAAAACCATTATAGTCTATTCATCTAAAAACCATTATGGCCTATTCATCTAAAGACCATTATAGTCTATTCATCTCAAAATCATTATAGTCTGTTCATCTCAAAACCATTATAATCTATTCATCTCAAAACCATAATAGTCTATTTATCTCAAAACCATTCAAGTATATTCATCTCAAGCCCATTCTATCTATTCATCTAAAAACAACCCATTATAGTCTATTTATTTCTAAACCATTATAGTCTATTCATCTTGAAACCATTATAGTCTATTCATTTCTAAACTATTATAGTCTATTCATCTTAAAACCATTATAGTCTATTTATCTTAAAACCATTATAGTCTATTCATCTCAAAACCATTCTAGTATATTCATCTCAAGACCATTCTATCTATTCATCTAAAAAAAAATTATAGTCTATTAATCTTAAAACCATTATAGTCTATTCATCTCAAAACCATTTTAGTCTATTCATCTCAAAACCAATTTAGTCTATTTATTTTAAAACCTTTATAGTCTATTTATCCTAAAACCATTATAGTCTATTCATCTCAAAACCATTATAATCTATTCATCTCAAACCATTATAGTCTATTCATCTCAAAACCATTATAGTCTATTCATCTCAAAACCATTATAATCTATTCATCTCAAAACCATTATAGTTTATTCATCTCAAAACCATTATAGTCTATTCATCTGAAAACCATTACAGTCTATTCATAAAAAATAAGCCATTATAGTCTATTCACATAAAATAAGCCATTATAGTCTATTCACATAAAATAAGCCATTATAGTCTATTCATCTCAAAACCATTATAATCTATTCATCTCAAAACCATTATAGTCTATTCATCTCAAAACCATTATAATCTATTCATCTCAAAACCATTATAGTCTATTTATCTCAAAACCATTATAGTCTATTCATCTCAAAACCATTATAGTCTATTCATCTAAAATAAGCCATTATAGTCTTTTTATCTCAAAAGACATTATAATCTATTCATATAAATAATAATGCAAAGATTTGTCAATGTTTTAGTGTTTATGTCTCTTTATAACATATTTTTTTTTGTTTTTAGGAAATCTGTAAGTTTAAAACCATGTTTAATTGTTTTGTTACTGTTGTATACTCACAACTTCATATCCGTGTACTACATTGTTTTTGAACAATGAAATAGCTGTGTGGCTAGCTTCCCCAGGTGCCATGAATTTGTAGGGTGCTGATATAGCAAGCGGTGAATCTGGGTAAATGTACCAAATTCCTTTCCCCTAGTTGGAAGAAAAACATGAATATCAAAATTGTTTTGTAAAATAATATGTCTGCTTAATATCTTATTTGACCAACAACTTGCTTCATTATTGACTCAGTTCAGTTTTAAATAGTCAAAATTTAGACAGAAACATTTCATCATGCTAAGCAAGAACAGTGTGGCCTGCATGTTTAGTGAAAATTCAAAGCATTGCTGTAAATTTCCTGGATGTTATCAGTACTGTAAGCAGGCTTTTGACTTGCTGAATGGGTGTGTTGCACAATGAATTTGCACTTGCTTGGTAAGGAGACAACCCAGGTGTGAAAATAATCCATACAAGAATTAGAGAAGAAGAAGAAAAGGAAGAAAAACATTTTAACACAGAAGCTATGAAAGGGTTACAATATTAAAAGAACTAAAAGTAATGCAAATCATCTATGTCTGTGATCTTGACCCAAAAGTCAAAGAGGTGAGAAAACATGTTACACATTATTTATCTTTGCTTTTCAAAGAGATATTTCAACCATCAATAAGGTGTTCATAACATATAAGCTAATGTAATCAGTCAAAACATAAATGCAACATTGGATAATTAAAATTCAACTATTGATGGTAAACTGTATTTAAAAAAATGAATTTACAAATAACAGCTGGCCACCAAAATGTAATTTGGATATAGTCAGTGATAATTTGAATCCACCTGCAAACACAGACTCTGATCTGCCATCGGAAAATGCTCTGACAGGTCAGGGTCTATGTTGTTTGCTCTATTGATTACTCCCAACAAAAAAAAAATATATATATATATATATATATATATATATATATATATATATATATATATATCCAGACCTGCTGGTGCATTATGTGACATTAGATCAGGCTCTGTGAAGTTGTAGGTGGAATCAACTTATAAGTGAGTACATACAATTCATTGGAACTATAAGCAAGAGAACTTAGTACTTCATGCATGAAATACTTGTGTAGCAACTCTCATGGAGGTATCGTCAATATTTTCTGGAGATTTTTCCCAAATATATGGAAAAATGAAAATAAAACTCTTAATGAGCTTCTGGGAGATTTTAATATTTTTTCACTTTTGGGGCCAAATTCTTTAGTTTGAATTTGGGTTTTTCACTGCTCATTAGGGAGATGTTAATATGCTGGTTATAAAGATACAATCTACAGTCTTTGTTTGGAAGATGACAGTGCCTCCATTTGTGGTCATCTGAGCACAAATGTGAAGTTAAATTAATGAGTGATCAATATTTAAATATTTAGAAATAATACTGCCAACCTGTTTGGCACATTATTATCTCCTAAAATACTGTTACAAATTTATAATTATCTGTCACAATTATCTGAGATCAAAATTAAAGATGTTTCTAAATGGAAAAAACAAATGTAAATTAAAGATAAGAACAAAATGAATACCTCACCACCTGCACCAACATTGTTTGTTAAAACATTCAGAGGATTGGTCACCCAAAATGCAGCAGGATCACTGCAAAAAATTGGAAACTATGAAATTTAAATACATTTCTCTATATGTAACTTGAAAATGTAGTGTTTTATTCTAAATCTTTTAATGATGTTCAGCACTATTACCAAGATATATACAAAGTAGAGTTCTTGTATAATTTCGAATGCATGCATGCCTGTCTAATCCGGAATATGCCCTGTTCACAATGAAACAAAAAATACAATCTGGCACACTCACCTATCAGATGGGAGCAGTTTTGCCTTAAGGGTTCCAATGGCCAAATTTCCATCTAGTACATTGTACTTCTCCCCACCATCCTCCAAAAAGTAAGAGTGTCCAAGGGAGCGATAGCAAACATTATCCTTTGCCTATAAGATACAAGAGTGCATTGAAAGGATTGGTTTATATTTTCATGTTTATTATTCCCTGTATATCAGTAGCAGTACACTGACTACCTCACAATTCAGAATAAATGCACATTGTAACCATTTGCTACATGTATATAGATATACACACATACCCATACATATGTACACACACACACACATAAAAATACACATACACTCATTCATAATCCCATGTACATATGTATGCTACTACTAGATTCAACATCCACTTATTATAAGTTTTATACAGTAACTATTTACTTATTTGACAACTGACAATGTTTACATACTGTAATCATTTTCAATGAGTATTTTCTCTTATTATCAATCTCCCAATAAAATAGATATATACAGTAAATTAGGAGACAAATATTATTTTAGCAATTTACTGTATTAATACCTTTATGATTACTCTTCTTGGTAGATGTGTATATTATATAACTACTGCATAATTGTCCTTTCTAATACACATAACAAAAATAAAATAAATGAGGTACTACTTCCATCACATATGCTTAATTTTATATATGGCCATATCTGAACTTAATTAAAATTGAAGTTGTGATTTAAAACAAAGCATGTATCATTCTAAGAGATTTTTGTATAGCTGCCATTTGTCATCAAACAATTGATATATGCATTATATTTCTCTGACATGTAATAGAACTTCATTTCTTTTTTTTAATGGGCAATATTTGTTGTTTCGTTGTTAAATCTACATTTATAGATATATGATTTCCATTGAAACAAGAGATTGATTGCAGTATCTCTTTTGTTTTGGTTTATTATGCCAAGAATAAATTCTCTTTTTGAAACTTAAAAATTGTTCAAATGATTACTGTGACTTACTCCTTGTCCACCCAAGAAAACTAGTAAGTAATGACTCAGTTTTGGAACAGTTCCAAAAAGATGAGATAATGTCTCTAAGGAATTATTACATAAAGAGCACATGCTTGTAGGGACTACTCCTAATCTTTTACAAATTTATTAATTGGTAAAATTCAATGGATTAATTTAGTTTGAAAACATCTCAGTTTAGGACACTCAATTATTTTAAAAGGCAAGAAAAAGTATCCTTCCAGTCACTCTCATCTATAAACTCATTTTTTGTTTTCCTTTTTAATAGTTGACCTAGAAGCAATGATGTTCTAATGGTCAGAAATAACTTCCAGTCTAGTCCATTTTGTTTACTTTTAAACTGTGCTCCCAAAAGTGCATATTTTTTTCTTTTTAAATGATGAGCATTGCAATCAGCTCTGATATTGTTCAGAAACTCCAACAAACAAAATTTCATAACAAACCTACTATGTTTCTCTGTTTGAGTGAATATTTTCAAAAGACACATGTCTGACTGGTACCATTTCCATTTAGGACCAAATAGATATAATAAGAAATCTCACAGCAAAATACTCAAGCCACTATGGGTATCCATTTAGGATAAGTACTGACAACATAAGTTTCAAGATGGCTACTCTCAGAGTCATATTGGATGTCTGAGTCCATGTACGATGGGCACGTTATATGAAATGTGGGTGTATAGAAACCATATGGACAATACAAAATGCACCTTTTTCATTTATAATCAGTCAAACATCTTAAGAAGTCTTTCAGATAAAGCCCTGGGTCACTATGTTTATCTGTTCAGGATAAAAAGTGAAAATAAGATTTTCACGATGGTCAATGTTGCAGCCATGTACAATGCCTGACAGCATGCTTGGTGGACTGAGGGGAAAACCATATGGGTATCATTTTTATTTAGGACCAACTAGTGCCACTGTGAGTATCCATTCAGGAGAGGTAGCTATAAAATTATTTTCATGTTGGATGCCATGGTGGTCATTTTGGATTTCACATCAGCACCATTTTCATTGGGTCCAATTAGATCTAATTTTAAGACTTTTGGTGAAAATCCAATGTTATGGCCATCCATTTAGGATGAGTATAAGTGATCGCAAAATTACAAAGATTATAAGCCACATCATGGAATCTTAAATGGGCATCATCTTATAAATGAATAAATTGCAACATGTGATGAATTCCATATTGGGACACATATATTTTTTGTTGTTGTCAAAATCAAAAGTTTGTTATATATGACCTCATTAGAAACACAGTTTACTGTATATGCTATGTAGTAAATCTTTAAATTTGCCCAGGTAGGCAAGCTCTTTTGGTCTAAAGCGCTCTCCGTTACGGATCACTGCCATCTCACCTCTGTCTGCGTGGGTTCAAGTCTAGGATTCGGCGAATGTGGATATGTGAGAAAGCTTGCCAGTAGCTTCTCGTGGGTTGGTGGTTCTTTCTGGGGATTTCCTAGTTTCTTCCTCCACCATTAATACTGGCCACCATGTATAGCCTATCGTGTGCTGAAAAATGGCATTAAGCCCCACAACAACAACAACAACAACATTATCTTGTCACCCAGTTACATAATGACTAGCCCTGCCCTGGTGGGTGAGCACTTTTGCCTTGCCAACCAATTACAAGATGATTTGCCCTACCCAAGTGGGCAAACTTTTATGTCTCATCACCCAGTTATTGAACAATTCAGTAGTTAGCTATCTAACTGGTACCCATGTAATGCAATATTTAATTGACAGTTGCCAAACATGGCCAAAATGTCAACTTGCTTCAAAACTGAAAGTAATGTTAAGTCAGCATCTCTAACAATTACAAAACATGAATAAGTACAGTGTAGTAATATATTAAGTTGCTTAGTTGTTTTTCTTCATTAAAAAATAAAAACAATACAATCCTTTTTCCAAATAATACACAAAGGCTTTATAATCTATAAAATCAATATACATATATATATATATATATATATATATATATATATATATATATATATATATATATATATATATAATGCTTTATTTATAGAGAGTGACTTATTAGTCAATGACTATTCTCCCTTGAGGCCCTCTTAAGGAGAGTATAACAATGCACATTGTATGAAGATGGCAATAATTACTGTTTATTTTAACATACTTAGTATTAAAATACTAAATTCCATTATTTATTAGAAACACATACATGCTCATGATATCTCTTCTTAAATACTCTAATATTTTCAGCAGATTTTACATGTAGTGGAAGCTTGTTTCACAGAACTGTACCAGAGTATTGGAAGCTCGTTTTAAATTGCTCTGTTCTTGGTTTTGGTGCTAGAAGGTTTCCGTGTAATATTGATCTCAACTGGTATTGTGTTGAAAAAGGCCTGAAAAGGTCCTGAAGATACTCTGGTGCAGTTCCATGTAGACATTTATATAAAAGAACTGCCTTGTGAAAATCTATCTTGTGATATATTGTGAACTGTTTGAGTTCTGTAAACAATGCTTTTGAGGGATGATCAATAGATGCATCTAAAATTCGTTTCTGAAGTTTGTAAATCCTGTCAAGCACAGATTTAGCACAGTTTCCCCATACATTTGAACAATAATCCATTGTTGGAAGAATATAATGCTTGCAGTATAGATTGCACATTTCCGTAGGTAAATATTTCTTGATTCTGCTGAGTAGGGCAATTTTGGATGACAGTGTTTTACAAAGCTTATCAATATGGTCATTCCATAACAAATTATTTTCTACGGACACACCTACAAGCATTTTATGTTTGACAATTTCTAACAGATGATTGTTTATTGTAAGAGATAGTTCGGGGTTCCCTGACTTGTGTAGCTATTGTGTTGTCCCCAAGATCATACATTTTGTTTTACCTTCATTAATTACCATCCTATTTTGTTGTGCCCAGTTTTGGACTCTAATAAGGTCTGAGTTTAATCTCATTTGGATAACTTCAGTATCAGAACTAGACGTATATAAGGTTGCATCGTCTGCAAACAAATCTGTATTTGTGGATTCATCATTTAATGGTAGATCATTGATATAGATAAGGAAGGGGAGAGGGCCTAAAACTGAGCCTTGAGGGACCCCAGAATGAATAGTGTGAGTTTGAGAGCTAATATTGCCAATGCTTACTCGTTGAGACCTTTGGTTTAGATATGATCTAAACCAGTTTAAAGAAGAATTGTCAAACCTGTAACATTTCAACTTTTGCAGCAGAATTTCATGATCAACAAGATCAAAGGCTTTCTTGAAGTCAAGGAAAACAATCCCAGTCATATGTCCATTATCCATTTCCTTCAGCCAAAGATCAGTTAATTTGGTAAGTTCTGTTTGGCATGAGTGGTACTTTCTAAATCCTGATTGCGCTTTATGAAATAGAGAGTATGTTTCAAAAAATTTATAGACCTGAATGGCTACACACTTTTCAAATAATTTTGACAATACAGGTAGAATTGATATTGGTCTGTAATTTCCTGGATCCTCCTTTTCTCCTTTCTTAAAGATAGGTGTAACCTTTGCATATATATATATATATATATATATATATATATATATATATATATATATATATATATATATATATATAATGCAAAGATTTTGATACTGTTGTCATGCACTCAAATGAATAAAAATGTTTTGTTTTCCTATTAAAAAAGTGAAATTGTATAGTATAAGGGGAAAATTATTTCAACTTAAGTGGCTTCCCATGTACTGCTAATGAGCATTCTAGGAAAAATAAAACAATCATGCCCATGCAATCCCTGATCTGGATTTAAGCAACAAAGCTTGTGTTTGGTCTGTAACTTAATTCAACAGATAGGCTCAGATTTCACAAACAGAACATTAAACTGAGGCTTACCCTTAATTCTAGAATCCCAAATCTGAAATATAATTTTGTCTTAAAATTGACTAAATAATCATTTTTAGTCTAGTCATAGTGTTAAGACTGCAGTTGGTGAAATTTATGCCTTATTAGCTGAAATTTATGACTGACTTAAAATTAATAAAACCACATGGATTTCACAAGAATACAGAATGCTAGACTTGGGTCCGTCGGATATTGAAGTCTGACTTAAAACTGAGCAATAATTTGTCTAACACCTAGACATAAGATTTAATCTTTTAAATCTGGATCAGATGCGTACAGTCTATATGCAACTATAAAGCTCATGTTCAAATGTTGGGGCCTATTTTGCAGACATTTCCGACAGAAAGTGATGCAGGAGGTCACTGGGTTGAAAACCGGCTGAGCCATACCAAAGACTTAAAAAGATAGTACTGGCAGTTGCCTCACTTATAGATCAGCATTAAAAGGTTAGTGCTAGGAATGGTCAGCCTGGTGTCAGTATAATGTGACTTGGTGGGACTAGACATCACTATCAACTGCCACACTACACACATTGTAGTAATATCACTGAAAAATTGCTAAAATTAGGTACCAGTATGTTAAAAATCTAAATTGCATGCACAAACAATCAGACAGAAAGTGAGAAAATTTTTTAAACTTTGCACACTAATGCCTTTGATAATGGTAATCAAAGATAATGTCATGAAAGTTGTAGTCATATATCCATATAAGACAGATTCAAGGATTTGGTGTTAGTAGAAAATGAATCCTAGAATTGTTTAAGTATAAAAGAACACAAACATCAGGAAAATAATTTTCTTTTTAAGCTGACTTGATGAGATCTTACCAAAACACCGTAAGTTCCATGGATCGTTATACATCTCGCAAAACTATGATGTATACTGTTTTCCTTTAAGTAAGGTCTGCTGGTGTAGTTTCTTGTATCTTGGCACATATGAAAGTGCAGGGGATAAGAACCTTAAAGATTAAAAGATATAAGACATAGAAATATGTACCAATTATTGATCTGAGTTTATTGGTCCAACATAAAAAACAGTGCAGTTTTACTAGCACAATATTGCAACAAAAAAAAGTCCCATTGGCTATAGGATCAATATAAGTTTCAGACTTTTAATGAAAGAGGATTATGTCAAGATATTAGTAATGATCTTTCCAATTTTATGGATGCAGTTTTAAGCAAATCAATCTGATGGTTCATAGTTTTTCAGAGCGTATCTTTAGAGAATTTATACTTCCAACATTACTCTTTGCAAAACACTTGTTAGATTATTTTAGAATTTTAATGCACTGCAATAATTTGTGGTATTCTTGCTTCTCCATTCAAATTCATCAAGCGCCTTAAAAGTCATAAACATGCCAAGAAATGGATGTTCCTAACAGAAGTTTGATAAATGCTTCCAAGAAGATAATTACAGTATTTACAAGGTCTGTGCTTTATTTCTTGCAGCCCAACAAAATAATTTCACAAATACCTAAATCGGTCTGCTGTCCCATGTGATACAGTTCTACCCCTTCTATTCTCCCACTTTTAAAGCCGTATTCAAACTAAAATGAAACAAAAAAATTGAATTTAGTCACGATCATGACAGTATATATTTCAATAATCATGGCAAAAGTATCTCTATTAGTAGAATTTATTCTATCAAAAGGAAATATTAAATCATTTTCCAATATCGATATAGGTTCTGATGATTTTTAATTTAAGTTAATAGGATCATAAAAATTATCTTATGTTCAAGTGAAAATTTTATGAATGTGTTACATAAATTCCTAGTTTAAATGTTTTAAACCCATTGCCTTCCTATTAACTATATTACACATCAAACCTTTAAATATTCTAGAAATATTAAATAAAAGTTCCTAAAACAATATGCCAAGCTCACTCTGTGCAAAAGAGATATCATCTACTTCCTCATGTTATATATAAATGAAATTCTAATATATGATATTTGATAGCTGGGAACAGAGTCATACATGTAAAATTAGAGTAGATTACCTGTTTAGTCATTTATGAAATGCAAATTTGACATCAAGCAACTAAAAGCACTATCAAGACTTGTTATATAAATGTCAAAGGAATTAAACACAGTGAAGCACAGGTTCAGTTTTGCATGTGGAAAATGTTACATTGCAGATTTATTAACAATATAATGTCATGGGAGATAATCATGTTTATGGCATAATTTTACTGAGGCAAAATTTTACTGTGAACATGAATCTACCTTTATAATCCTGGCAAGCTGAGTGAATGAATAAAGACTATTGCCATGCATTATGTACAAATGTTGAAAGTGTTTGTTTCATAAATATTTTGCCAGTACCTTAATGTTTCCACCATATGTGTCATAGTCAAAGTTGCTACACCCCCCTGGGACACTGCTATCACTGACATAACAACTCTCCTCCATCTTGCCCTCAAAGACAATGTTCCTGCTCAGTAGCGCCACCTCTGCCCTCATGTCCACTACTCCATCTTCTACATTGCCCCAGTGAGTATAACGAGGAGGCACTGGTAATGTGAAGCATATAAAGATGTAATTAATGGAAATGAACATTCCTGCTCAACACCACCACTGCCTCTTTTTTCTGTGTAACCTTACCCAGCGTGTAATGCAAAACAATAGACAAAGGTGATAACATTTATGAAAATTTTCTTCTTCTTTAAAAGGAAAACAACAGCAGCAACAAAAATGTACGAATATTTTAAAGTGTATTACATTTATCTAGCACTGGTACTTTTCAACAGACACCAAAATTTTCTACAGATTTCTCAGCAAAGTATCCAACAGTACTAAATAGGCTTTCAACTGTGTGTACATTAATTATTTGTAAATTTTTCAATATAGAAATAGTCACATGTTTGGGGTTTTTCCATCTTGTTGATAAAGTCACATATTCCTATTTGACATTTTCACTGCAACGGATAAAGCTAATTTTATGGGGTTTTTTTAGCATAGAAAAAATAATGTTTTGGATTTTTCCATCTTGTCGATAAAGTGATGTTTTCACAGCAACAGGTAAGGTCAATTTTATGGTTTCTGAATCTGATGGAAGATAACTTAACAATTAAATCTTTCAATGTTATCAAAAGCATAATTAAAGATCACTTACAGTCTATCATGATTTGCTTGTTATTACATGAAGAGCATTCTACAATTGTCCCCTCTTCAGCTTGGTTCCAGTCATAATCAGTGGAGGAAATGACAATCCTGTCCCCTAAAATAAAGTCAAAAACATCAAGCATATCTGTAGATCAATTCATCATCATCGCCATGGCCAAAATAAAAAAAACTATTATTCTTCTTCTTTTTCATTGCTAACCTATTCATTGTGAAGAAGAGATTGTATATCCCACCATGTCGGTAAGATAAATCTGATATATTGTTTTAAAATGGTGGGATGATTACATAGTTTTTGTGCACCTTGCGAACCATTACTTGTATGGAAAATGAATGACCTAAATATATTAGAAGGATTTCTGAATATTAACACTGCATTTAGTTTGCTCTCGTTTACTTTAAATATAATGGCACATTTTACCTATGGACTGGATTTTACAGACTACACATCTTTCTATTTAGAACTACTTACAAGTATTTCAGTCATTAAGACCACTCTTCCTATTTGATGCAAGTGAAAACATTAATTTTACATTTGTTGGACTTATTTTTTTATCCTGCATGCATTTTATAGTCTTATTTTGCAACTGGAACTTGATGTTAAGGTCAGCTGTATTTTTGAGTATATATTGTTAATCCTTGTATGCAAGTTTGAACAATCAGAACTGTTTGGTAATTACCAACTTCCCATGTGGTGACATAATCGATTAAAGTTATTATGGGATAGGCTGCAGATGTAGTAAAGATGAAAAAATTCTGTTTAGCTTTCAAGGGTTCATCAGCGTCAGTGAAGCTCTCCACTAGGAACTTCAATCCTTTGTCCCAGAGAGTCAAGTCAGCTGTGGCAAGACTGCCTGTCCTGGAGGGAGGAGTAAGAGTCTCTCTGACTGCAACACCAGTGGATGCTACAAAACAATATACATCTTTCTCACCATATATATATATATATATATATATATATATATATATATATATATATATATATGGTCAGAAAGATAAGGAAAAAGACATAAGCATATCACTGCCAAAGCTGTCAAGTTTTAGGTGATATTATTCAACATTTTAATAAGTTTTGGAAGAAATAAATTAAAAAAACACATCAATGTTTAAAAAAGAGCTAAGTAATAGAGACATTTATGTGATGTATTAGAATACATAACTGTGTTGCACTTTTATCAGTTTGAGAATATAAAATACAGTCAGGCTGCATTTTCTGTGTCACTTCAGATTATCTTGGTAGCAGTTAACTATACGAGTTTCTTTCTGTCATTTCATATTATCTTTGTAGTAATTATCTATATGCGTGTCGTTTCAGATTATATTGGTAATAAGTATCTACTTGTGTGACCCCGCAATATAACGCTCCGTTATAACGTGAATTCGGATATAACAAAATCGTGGCGAGGCTCCTGAAATTTCATACATCATTAGCCCTTTGTACACAAATATTTTATTTTTCAAAGTACGAGAAATAATGTGTAAAACGTTAATTATTATTTTGGGGAGCGATCGCGTATGAATTCGAATATAAAACGATCGTGGCGCGGCTCCTAAAATTTCACATTTTCTCGTACACAAAAGAATATTTGGGGTTTTTGTTCTTAAAAGTACGAATATAATGTGCAAAATGTTTATTATCAGATTCGGGGAAGAGATCTCGTAAGAATCCGAATACATCATGATCGTGTCGTGGCTCCTGAAATTTTATAATTTCGCCAGATTGTTGAGGTTTTCTGCCAAATTAACGTGAACCAATGACTGTGACTCTAGAGAACTATGATACAGTTTACTGTTGAAAGATGTCAGTTCGTAAGCATTAATTATTATTACTGATCCATGATCATTAAGGCCATCAAGTCTTTTTTGTGTTTGTCTTTAACTCATTCTTGCTGTTCTAATTCAAACGAATATGTGTGTAAGTGTTAACTAGTGGGCATTTCCAAAGGATATTGGTACACGGAAACGTCAAGCTTTTACCATTAAAGAGAAGCTTGAAACCCTGAGCATGATTTAGTCCGGTGTTAAACAATCACAATTAGGTGTTAACGAGTGAAATATCTAAGGAAAGCAAACGCGACAAGAACAAAACAACAACAAAAACTCCATGAAAAATCAATAATAGATATGTGTATATATATATATATATATATATATATATATATATATATATATATATAATCAAAACAAATCAATAAAGTATTATGATTCGCTGATGAGTACGTTCTGGCAGCATGAAATTTATACACACACCGTTTATTGACCTTAGGACGTTCTGAACCGTAAATGTGCTTCGTCTTTCCTTACTTAACTTTGCTTTTATTTTATTCCGTTGAATTCATACACAGAATAATCTGTGACAAAATAATTGAATATTTTAAATATGTGTGTATATTTTCGATGGAATAACATGTATTATGGATTCACTGCAAGCCACGAGATCGGCTAGTGAGTACACGGTGTTGATACTCTATTCATGTTATACATTAGACATATATACACATATATGTACCAATGTGTGGTTCTCTGAAGAAGTAAACTATTATATATCCGATCTCCATTTTTCACTACACTGTTTTCACATTTATTATGCATTAAGATGGTAACTGTGCCAATGAAGCACGTATTTTTTAGCCCGCTTTTATAAACAACCCCCACAACCCCCGCCATTTTTGGGGGCGCATGCATCATTTCTTCAGATGACCTGGTTGGTCAAAGTACGGTTTGGTGCATAACACGGTCATGTTTTATGGACCCAACCAATTTTGTTATCTCGGGATTATTGTATATGCATGTTCTTTGTTCCATTTCAGAATATCTTTGTAGTAATTATCAAGCCATAAACTAGCTGTACCTCTGATTATACATCTAACATGAACTAAAGGCCTCCAAACTATATTATTCGAACATACGAGAAATTTTGACGGACAGAAATTATAAATAATATAGGATTAACGGCGTCCTAATATAACGAAAAAACCAATTCATTTTGCTTACATGAACATACAAATTACATAATATATATAACATAATACACTGAAATCCGTCA
>JAECUM010019142.1:0-28587 GCA_016617855.1 Megalonaias nervosa | reverse complement strand
TGTTTGACTTCGATGAATATAAATCCGTACATTGCTTAATACGTATTTTCCAACGTACAGAGTAGTTTAGGAACAGTACACAGGTTGCTTTTCCCGATTCTATGAATAGGTTTTGAAGTTCTGTCAAATCATCTACATTACTTAAAAAGTTTTCAAGATGCAAGAAGATAACCCGTAGTCTCGCCGATGTTTACAAATTTCCACGTCTGCTTCAAGTATATATGAAATATAATTATCATCGTGTTTGTTTATAAAGGTTTTCTCTACCTATTAAGGGACCAACGGGGCGGGGTGTCCAAGATTTCGAACACAACACCCCACCCCCCAACCCCGGCTAAAAAGAAAACGTACACACGCAAAGGTACGGTCACTGGTCACTTTAAATTTGACCATCGTTTTATTCTTACACACTTTTATTGGCTATTATACACACGTTGAGCAAATAGACACATAGACGTTTCCTTTGGTGCCCTTTCGAGGAAAGCCAGGGCCCTTTTGAAATTTTGGAAACCCCCACCCACCCAAAACTTCATCTGATCATGCCCTGCTATTTAGCTACTGTATTGTTCGCCAATCTAACGTAAATCACCGGCATATACTTAGACGTAGCCATGATTTAAGTATTGACTCGTAATACTCTCCATCCATAATTTTCCCACCTTAATCTGTGTGACAATCGTGATTCTATTTGGTGTAGACCTGCATTATGATCACTATACTAATAAGCGGAATCTAACTTGAATGTTTCGTACAAATATTTCTTATTTCCTCGCAAATAGTAAACTGCATCAACCCTTGACATGTTAAAAGTGGAGATCTTCAACATTCTCAACGTATTGGTAACCATCCTTTGATGATTATTACCGCAGTAATTGATTGAAGGTATGTAATTAGATGCAGTGAATAAAAATAGGATGATTATACATAATGCCCAACGTGGACCAACCATGGTCAGGGTGATAAATTCGCGATTACCAACCTATAAAGCGATTTACGGGGATGGACTCGGTGATGTTGTTCAGGGTCTATTTTGAAGGATAGCCCCAAAGGCGATACCGATTGTAAAGCAACTGGGAATGAAAGCTATTGAAGTTGTTCGTGATAAAGGTATTGGTGCTGTTGGTGATATTGCCAGCAAAGCATTCTCAGCAATCAAAGATAGACTAGCGCGAGTGATACGACGAAAACCTGAGTCAGTAAAATTAACCAGCACTGAAGTGATGCCTGCCAATGTTAGTAAAATAATAAATCAAGCTGCAAATCAAAAACTGGCTGAGTTAGCTGGAGAAAAAGAAAAAATATAGCTGCTAATCTGATAGCAGGAAGTGGTTTTCGTGTTAGACGATAGTAAATATAATAAAGATGTTTAAACGTGTATCTGATCCAACATTTGACATGGATGCACCAGTACTCAAAGGTGAGTCTGTGCGTGATTATCAGTATTACTGGTATGACGCACTACAGCCAAATGATAATAAAATTGAACTGCAAGTTCAGGATACAAGCAGATATTTCTTACCCACTGAAGCATTTATTGAAGTGGAAGGTGAGATTCTAAAAACGGATAATACTGAATATGGGGCTGATGTCAGAGTTGGCTTTGTTAATAATGGCATTATGGCGTTATTCAACAGTGCCACATACATGACTGACGGAAGAGAGATTGAAGCATGCCATAGCGACGTCGACGTTGCCACGACAATATTAGGTCTGGCAAGATACAGTGACGATTATTCAAGAACAGTTGGTCCATCAATGATGTTTGTCAAAGATGTACTAACCACCCTGATGATAGAAAGTATAATAAAAGAAGACCAAGAAACTTCGCCGATAACGCTGACGCTGATGTATGGCCTGTGGTCCATAATGATAATGCAAATTTCAACTTAGGATTCTCAACACGTCTGGCAATATTGATTGGTACTCGTAGAAGATTTTCATGTGCAATTCCATTATCACATACTTTTGGATTCTGTAGAAATGTTAGAAAGGTTATTGTTGGAGCCAAACATAAAGTTGTACTCATGCGAAAAACTGCAGACAATGATGCAATCTGGTGCCTTGACGGCGATGCTGGTAAAGTAATATTAACAAAATTTTCATTATGGATGCCAATAACAACTCCAACAATACCTGAAGAAGAATGTTTACTTTCTTTTATGAATCAAGGTGGTAAATCGATATTGTCATGGTTAACGATGACCACGGATACTATGCAAAGCAACATTAATGGTTATTCACATGGCAAATAGCATCACAACAAGGTGTTTCTGCGCCGGGACATATATTTATTGCTTTCCAAGATACTGCACGAATGAACGACCAAACGCGTAGTATAATGATATTTGACCAGCTTGGGGTTAGTGAGATTTCTTTGAGGATAAATGGACATCAAGAACCATCTGAAGAAATATTATTGAGTTTTGAAAATAATCATGTTGCACGTGCGTATCATCGTTTGATGACGTTCATGGGACGCGATCGAAATATTGATACTGGCTCACAAATATCTCAGTTTGCTTTTACACATCTGTATCCAATCTATTACTTTTCTCTGGAACACTTGGATTTATTCAGACAATCTGTTGTTGATATACGCTTTCGAGCTCGTGTGACAAGAGGAGCAATTGCTAATTATAGAGCATTCGCTGTTGTGCTCTCGGATAAAACAATGCTACTCAAAGGTGTTGTTGGTCGAATGAGAGTCATTGATGCCCCAGCCTAAAACATGTAATTAGATCTCCTGATTTTATCAGGAATTTAAAATCAAGATGATAATTATAAATGTCATATCATCATATCGGTGTCAGTCTGACTCCTGGTCAGATTAAAAAGCTACAATCAGTATCAAAAGAAAACTGTGGAGTGAAAATATCACTAAAGCGAGAACAAATCCAAGGTGGTTCAAATAAACTATCATTATCAGAACGTCAACTCAGGCACTTCAATGAAGCCAAACGTTCAAAGACCAGCATACGACTTAATCTTTCTGCGGGTGCCATTAAAGACATTGCTAAGACCGGTGGTATATTTCCACTTCTCGCAGCAATTCCAGGAATAATAGCCGCTGCAGCCCCAGCCGTTGCAAAAGCAGCTGCACTTTGTGCTGTTGGAACTGCTGCTGTGATGGCACTATAAAAAAGCAACAGGAAAAGGAATCAAGAAAAGGAAAGGGTCTAAGACTAGCAGGAACCCGGTACGGAAAGGATTTAAGACTGCCAGGGACACATCGTCGATTCTCCCCATGTCCAATTTTAATTTACTTGATGCTGCTAAAAAACTAATTATCAAAAATTTCAGAGGTGTTTTTATGCGTGATCAATTACCGCACAAGCAAACAATATTGAAACCTGTATCATAAATCTTGATAAAAACTCTGGTCCAGGTACTTATTGGGTTGCATACGCGATTGATCCACTTGGAATTTTTTATTTCGATACTTTTCGGTTAGCACCACCAAACGAATTTTTAAAATATATTAGCAACATGCAAAATATTCCAATCTGGTATTCAACATTACCAACATAAAAATATAACTGATCCGCCGATATGTGGCCGTAAAGTACTCGCTGTACACTGTATCATCATCAACAACACCACCTCATAAAGTCGTGCATGAGTATACCGTTTGAAATAATCGCTAATTATATAATGGTAGATATTTACGGAAGATCAGCTAAAACTAAAACCCAACAAGCACCAGGTGAAGATTTACTCGAGCAAGTAACGAAACAGATAAACGATGAATTATCTGACCTGCTAAATCTTACAAATGTTGATCCAAACGAACTTGTAATATTTCAAAATCATGAAGGAAAATTAATGACTAGTAATATTTAAATCCATGTTATTATCGTTCGTTTTAAAGGAGCACGAGAAGGCATGGTACCTGTGTATGACTCAAATGGTAAATTTTATCCTGGTATTATTCCATCAATGATATTTGATGGAACAGATAAACGATTACTAAAAACCGGCGACACAATGACCGGCAACATGAACAACAATAAAATTATCAACGTGAGAGAACCTACCTCAGATTCTGACGCTGCAACGAGGAAATACGTCGACGATAACAATATCCCGATGACGACTTCGTTGTCGACAATCAACGATGGAATGACCGCATTTAGAAATGAATTTTCTAATCACGTACAAACGTTTTTAAATTTTTGTAGAAACATTAACAAAACCATTAATGATATTTTTGGAAGTCCACGGGTTGTTGATATTAAACCTTCTGATATTAATGCGAGACTCAACGATATCATCAGTAGAATTCGTAATGTCGTTCAAAAAACTAATCTTCTTAAAGTTCCCCACGCGCAGATTGAAAATATCGTATACACAGTATCATCAGGATCATCAATATGGTCACAGCAAAATAACACTATCAAACACACAGCGGAAGTCACTGGTGTGTATAGGCTGTCTGTGTTCAGCGCTGCAAAATTTAGGATATTTACTACATTTCCATGGCGTCATTCAACCTATGATTTTTCTGGAACCGTATCTATTATATTATATAAAGATACCGAAGAAGTATTTATACTGGAACCATCTGATAAAAAATTAACCGCAGCGTCCTACTGGTGGTGTCTGGAATTCGTCGCTGAAACACCTGAATTGATTACTTAATAACAAATATAAATGTCGGCGAGCAAATATAGATACGAACAAGTGTGTTTGTTACAGACCCAACTGAAATGTATCATAGATGAGTATACAATGAAAATAAAAAAAATATCGTAGACGTGTCGTTGTTACTGATATAATTGTTTATTCTGCATCTGAGGTATTTGCTGGAATTGGTATATTATAATCTGCGGTAACAACAACGTCACCCGCAGTTGTAACAATAGTCGTTTCCACGTCAACAACAATTGCTGATGTTCTTAATATAATTGTAAAAAAGATATCTACGTGTGCGGCTGATAAATTGCATGAGTATCAAATGTTACTCTCGGCGGAAACACAAGCACACGCCAAATTTTCATCGCTGATATCATCAGGAATCATTTACGGAATAATATCAGATCAGGAATTCGCAGAAATACTCCAGATCTATAAATCTGGGATTTATGAATCAGGGTTTTTGTCAAAGTCACCTTGATTTAAAATCTTGATGTATTAATAATGTTAAACGAATTGCTACAACAAATCGTCACTAATACAGCACCACCAAAAACCACAATGATATCAGTGAATTCAACTAATCCTGCAATTCCAGCCAACGAAATAGCACTAGTACAATCACGAGTTTATTATAGTTGGCCAAATATTAGATCAGCGTCGTTCGGTGGATTGCAACCAGACAATTCATTAGTAAGTGCAAATAAAAATCGCGATGACGGAGCACCAGATTGGCAAGTAGTCAGTATTCCCACGGGTAGTTATAAAATCGAACAGGTCAATTATGAATTCCAGCGCCGGATTAAATCTATAACAGGTAAAGAATCCAAGATAGCCATTACTGTTCATGAACCAACATTATCTGAGGCGATTGAAGTATATTCTCCTGATTATGTCGTAGACAGATATCAATCATCGATTAGAACCGTATTAGGTTGGCCTGATGTTGCGCCGGTTTATCGAAGTCCATTAGAACCAACCAAAGATGATTTTTAAGCAATCATTTACAAGAATTCCGAGATATCGAAAAAAAGAACCATGGATATATTTTAACACAAATAATAGAATTGCTATAGGATATAAAATATTTCCTGACATATCGGATCATTTACGTTATTCCTCTGGACCAGATCTAGAGAAAAATTGACTACAGATTTTATTAAATCATTCAGAAATGTAATTGAGTCTGAATATATTTTGACACGCGTTAATGTAACAAATCTGTTTACGAGTATAACACAATATTATGACAAAGATATAAAACAGCAAATTATTGAAAATATTAATCATCTAAAGCATGTTCTCTTGGACCTGAAATACGTCAACGAAGTTATATTTACAAATATAAAAATATACCATGAATTGGAACTGTTATTTGAAAAACATTATAGAAAATCATTTAGTGAACAGAGTGTTAACGTCCTTTTACCTGAACTTGAATCCGATACAGGTAAATCAATCGGCGAAATAGTTAATGAATATTTTCCAAGGGTTCTCGAATCATGGAAAAGATTAAATCCGCCGCCAGGTATACTCAGACACAACAACGATTCTTACGGTGGAGGTCGTCAAGTCTCACCTGATATTGTTAATATAACATCAACGATCGCAGTCAATCTTGTTTGTGACGTCGTTGATGGTAGTTATCAAGTAGATCTTGAAAAATCTAACCAAACTCAACAAGAATACATCTTATACTCTTTTACCCCTCAAGTCCCACCAGGATATTTAATTGTATCCGAACCAATTAATCCTGCTTATCTGCGATGTCATAATCCGCTATTATCAAGGATACATTTCAAACTTACTGACCAGACAGGACACCTTCTGGATTTGAGGAATGAAGTTTTAAGTATTAATCTGTATGTGCGTTCGTAGAACAAAACAGCAGTTAACGAGAACATATTATTACAGGTGTATGTGATAGAGATCATGTTCACATTCTTACATTGAATCTGATTCAGAATAAATATTTTTATCAGAATAAAAAAACAAATCTGATTCTGAATAAATATTATTATATAAAAAAATTAATATAAATATTATTATCTGAATAAATATCATAATCAGAATAAATATTATCAGAATAAAAAATAAATATAAATATAAATATATTCAGAAATATTTTTATTCTGGATTTATTTTTATTTTTATTCAGAATAATATTACTATTAATATTTTTATTTTTATTTTAAACAGATATATGTTATATAAATGAATTACGAAAATATTAATGTTATTATTTCTGCAATTGAAAAATTACAAAATGACGGAATAAAACTTTCTGATCAACTTAATCCTGAAAAAATTATTTGTGATTTTGGATCATTACAACAACGAAAATTTGGAAATAAATATACATTACCATCTGATTACAGATTCATGAAGTTAATTTATCGATCGATGTTAGAATCCTTGGCAAAGGTCGTTGACACACAAGTTGAAAACTTCGTTTCCTCGAGAACGCGATTGAAAGCATTAGATCAGAATTATCTCACGAATAGGAAACAAAATCGTGTAAGACAGTTGAGAAAGATTATGTCAGATCGTCAAACGATTCATTGTAAAAGTGAATGTGAAAGTAGTGACAGTGAGGGTAGCCCAGTAACTGTGGTAATGGCTAAAAAAAAAACAACTTTGGCAGAGTCTTTGACAAAGTCGAACTACAGTAAAAAATAAAATTTATTTTTATTCAGATTAAAATATTTACTCAGATAATAATATTTATTCAGAATCAGATTTATTTTTCTTCAGATACTAATATTTATTCTGATTATGATATTTATTCAGAATCATTTATTCAGAAGATAATATTTATTCTGATCATGATATTTATTCAGATAATAATATTTATATTTATTTTTATGCAGATAATACTATTTATTCTGATTATGACATTTATTCAGATTCTGATTTATTTTTATTCAGATAATAATATTTATTCAGATAATATTTATTCTGATTATGCTATTTATTCAGATAATAATATTTGTATTTATTTTTATTCAGATAATAATATTTGTTCTGATTCTGATATTTATTCAGATAATAATATTTCTATTTATTTTTATTCAGATAATAATATTTATTCTGATAATAATATTTATTCTGATTATGATATTTATTCAGATAATAATATTTGTATTTATTTTTATTCAGATAATAATATTTATTCTGATTCTGATATTTATTCAGATAATAATATTTATATTTATTTTTATTCAGATAATAATATTTATTCTGATAATAATATTTATTCTGATTATGATATTTATTCAGATTCTAATTTATTCTGATTCTGATTCATTCATGATTTATTCAGATAATAATATTTATATTTATTTTTTCTGATAGTAATATTTATTTTATTCTGATAGTAATATTTATATTTATTTTTATTCTGATTATGAGAGATTTATTCAGATAATAATATTTATTCTGATTATAATATTTATTCTGATAATAATATTTCTTCAGATTCTGATTATGATAACAATATTTATTCAGATAATAATAATATTTATTCTGATAATAAAATTTATTTTATTCTGATTATGATATTTATTCTGATAATAATATTTGTTCTGATAGTAATATTTATTTTATTCTGATAGTAATATTTATTTTATTCTGATTATGATATTTATTCTGATAGTAATACTTACTCAGATTCTGATAATAATATTTATTTTATTCAGATAATAGTATTTATTCAGATTCTGATTATAATATTTATTCTGATAGTAATATTTATTTTATTCTGATAGTAATATTTATTTTATTCTGATAATACTATTTATTTTATTCAGATTGTAATATTTATTTTACTCAGATTATATTTATTCTGATAGTAATACTTACTCAGATTCTGATAATAATATTTATTTTATTCTGATAATAAGATTTATTCAGATTATAATATTCATTTTATTCAGATTATAATATTTATTCTGACAGTAATATTTACTCAGATTCTGATAATAATAGTTTTTTTTATTTTATTCTGATTATAATATTTTCTCAGATTCTGATTATAATATTTATTCAGATTATAATATTTATTTTATTCTGATAAATAATTTTATTCAGATTATAATATTTATTTTATTCTGATTATAATATTTATTCAGTTTATTCAGATTATAATACTTACTCAGATTCTGATATTTATACTCAGATTATAATATTTATTACTCAGATTCTGATTTATTTTTATTCTGATAATAATATTTATAATAAAAAATAAAATATTAGTAATAAAAATAGTTCTGACTGAATAAAAATATTAATAATAAAAATAAAAATAAGAATAGAAATATTTCTGAATAATAATAAAATATTTCTGAATAATATTAAAAATAAAAAATATTTCTGAATAATATTAAAAATAAAAAATATTTCTGAATAATAATAAAAATATTTCTGAATAATAATAAAAATATTTCTGAATAATATTAATAATCAAAAAATAAACAGCGATGATGATCGGTCAACCATTCCACGGGGTCCCTTCATTGCCAGTAAATCCTTTACCATGAGGTCCTTAGAGTCCTTCCATTGATGCCTTTCTTATGGCGGTTATGGGGCACTCATTTTTCGTTGAGGCTGTTCTTATGGCCCACAGGCACCTTTTGAGAATTTTTCTTTTGGCGACATTCTTTCTGAATGTCCTTGTGTGGGGAAACCCTTCAATGAGATCACAAGGTCAAGGAGCTCAAGTCAGCCTACCGTTTACTTTTCTGGGACTCCAATTTTCAATTGTCAATTTCATGCACACTCCCCCCAATATCAAACCCCGGGGAGTGTGCAAAACAGCACCTACCACGTTGTTTGACATGGTGATAAGTGTACATGAAATTTCTTTGGGCGGAGCCCCCCACTATTCTAGAAAAATCTGGCATCCTAACGTCCCCATCGACAATGTGTCGGTCACGGAAATAGAAATCAAGACCTCGACTACGAGAATTCAACACTCTCACACTTGCGTTACGGACTCTTACTTAAAAATATATGTTTCACAAATTATTATAAAGTGATCTAACGGGAAATTCCTGCAAGTGATCAGTATTATATTCTGAATCTGTATAAATCGCGAAATCTACGATCTTATAAATGTCTGCCCTGGTTAAAAAATATATTGCAGTCTCTCGCCAGCGAACATATGTGCAGATATGTGACAATGGTGCGTGGACCAATATAATGGCTTCCAAATTACTCTAGCTCGCAGACAATGTTATTTCTGCCTGCAGTCTGCACGAATATAAAACGATGTCATGATAGAACATTTATTCAACCTTTCTGAGGTCTCTATCGTCTGTGAGGAATCTACCTATGTCATTATATATTATATATTATATATGAAATAGGTAGATTCCTCACAGACGATAGAATAGTTATTCATTCATTTGAGGGTGTCGAATTTATTGCTGTGTAATTTTACGCAATAACAAGGGAGATAACTGCTTGATTACTCTTAGCTCGAAGACAGAGTTATCTCTCTTCATAATTTGCGGTGTAAAAATAAAAGTATTTCTGAATCACCCTTCATAATATTTTTATTTTCCTGCTTTCTGCAGTCTGGCAAATTTATCTTGTAATCGTCTTCGAGCTAGCTCATCTCTGGAAGGGGATTTAATAGATTGTATTTTTTGTGAAAATCCATGATAATATTTATCTGTAATTTTTATCTTTTTTGAACCATCGTCCATTATTTCGATTGTAAATTTACAATATGGCACTGGAACATCACTCATCTGAAATTTCTTTGAGGTAAAATCATCACTGGTCAGTATCAAAGTCTTCATGGTGATAATTTTTAATTACAAATATTTACTTAATTATTTTCCCGCCCCTTGTAAGATTGATAGGCAGAATTGTCCTAGTATACATATATCATTGTACTGCTGAAAAAAATGTTATTATAAATCGGGATAATTCTGGCGGAGAAAACGTTTGCTTGACGGAGTTATCTCCTTCATGTATCTGATACTGAAATGTGATTTTTTGCTTGTATTTCTTGGAAAATGCTGATTTGGTTATATTATTTCCACAAAATATATTGAAGCTGAGTTAATACCAAGCTGTTTGGCAGCTACATTCATTGATTGAAATATAATTTCTTTGCCTGTCTCTACATTTACAGACTTAATAACTCTTGCGCTCTTACAATAATTATTAACGCTTTTCTTTCCAAGTTTCTAATTCTGACTCTGTAATAGCTTGTAAGTTACATAAAGAATTATTTTCCGGATCTGAATCAATATGATCGATCACAAATCCATCTTGGATGACTCCATGAAAACATTCGTACACGAATCGATGTGATAAATATCTTTCTTTCCCAGCACTAAATCTGAAATAACCGGTATTATCAACAGTACCGACTGTTTTTTTTAATCTGCAGTTCCTGATTACACCATCACGAGATGCCTCATAATTTTTAATGATAGGGTGTGTTACAAATTCATTTTGTTCCATTTTATAATAATAATATTATTTGTTTAAATCATTATTTTGAAAATCTGGCGAGATAGTCTTCGGCGGTTTTTATGGGAGATTCGACTCCATCGGCGCTATATTTTTTTTAACGTAATATCGTTTCAATTCCCTGTATATTTTACCACCGCATTGCACACACAACCGGGTTTCTCCTCTAACCCCAACACCACATCGCAAACACGGTACGGGTCCTAGATATTCGTTTCGAACGCTTTGCATATGATATCCACAGAATTCATTTACGCATGCTTTATTACAAGGAGCTGTATAACCTATCATCAGCCACCTGCATTTATTCTTTGTTTGAATCATTATATAATATTTTATACTTCAATTTAAATATATATTTGTCTTAATTATAATATGGAGGAATTTGAGAGATTGTCCGCAATTAAACCTTCTAAAGCCAGATTTGATCTTGACAAACTGCCGGAATCTAAATTTGTTTTTCGATTCAAGATCTGGCTTTGGTAAATAAAGATATAACTGATCGTGAAGCCAAGAAGGAATTTCGCGATGATGGCGGGGCTCATATGTGGTCAATATTCAGAATCATGAGTTCTGTAGATACTAGAATGAATGACGAGGGAGGAAGGAAGATTATTAAATATCTCGACAATCAAAGATATTTGATCCTAATAAAATTTATTGTGTAGACAGACGACGGCACTTGGATTATCCGTGACAAACGTGACCATGTCCGGCTGACACAGTCAGGACACACTGTAAATAGTATTGTCAGTTAAATAAAAGTTCCAAACCAGGAGCATTGACTGGCATTGACAAACCATATTATGAACTACCGTATCCTGTGACTGCAGTTGTTTATGCTGTGTATCCGCTAAATGATAAACCCAATGTCGATGATCTGAAACCGATGAAACTGTCCTTGACAGAGTCAAAGATAAATTGTGTAGCCGAACGAATTACAGAACACTTCACAAACGCGATGCGTGGAAAAGGTTTAACTGATCTAAGACGTAAAAAAATAAATAAGTGGGCAAAAAAAGTTAAGGATACCGGAGCGTCTATCAGAGACGTTGCTGAGTTAGGATAAAGATTAAAATTTCCAATAACATTTAAAACACGAACAGGAGAGATTTTGTACGAGTCCAAATATAACTCAAGAGGAGCTCCGATAACAATCATTGATCATAACGCACATGCATGGACATCAGCCTTAACAATATTTCCACGAGATCGAACTGTTAAATTATATAATGATTATATCTTTGATTTTATCCGAAATATTAGTAAGAGTGACCCTGTATCCGTGTGGTTATTTCAGAGTTCGGAATCTGTGTATGATCAGTTTGTCCGTCCAAATTGAGAAATTTATCGTGCAGAATCACTCTACAAAGAAATGAAAAAAATTGCATTAAAATACGCTCCTGACAATATCCTGACAGAGTCAGAGGTTAAACAATTACTTAATAATTGTTTTACCGTTCGATCAGTTGTTGCACATGCTGCTCAAAAGAAAAATTCATGGTCACCGACAAGATCGGAATTTCTTGCTGATGTCCAACATAGTTGTATCGAATACGGACACGGCGGATTGTTGAATACTAAATACGATTATAATGACGTTATATCAGTTGATATGGCAGCATGTTACCCTGGAAGTTTTCTTGGATACGGAGAGTGTTCTGAATACTTTAAAAGATTTGGACATCCAACACAGGAAATGACAAGGGCTGCGATAAATGGTCCCTTACCAGATTTTGATTTAACTGGATTTGCCTGTATAGAGTCATTCGAGTTTACGGAAAATCTGCATCCGATTGTTTGTGCATGGTTTGGAAGACATTTCTCAGAAAAACATTGGGCTCCAATAGTACTATTATGATACATGCTTGATGCAGCGATATTGATATCGTCGGTTGCAGGTGAAGCGATAATAACATATCGTCCGCAAAAAAAGTTTGGTTACCACAACCAAAAAAATATTCCCTGACAGAGTCAGGTGATGAAAATCCTGATGCGATTGATTACGAAAATAAAGTTGCAAAAGATCTCGGCAGAAAAATAATTGGTAAATTCACTCAGGGTGGTTCATGTGATCATAAACGACATTGTACAAGATTAATTATAGACGATGCTGAACTCGATTTTATAATTGCTGATACAACAGAGAAAGGCACATTTATAAGTCGAAGTAATATTTATTTGTCAGACGGAACTAAATTATGTACAATTGTGAGCTATATAGATGGTGAGTCACTGTAATTTACTCATTTTAGATCTTCAATGCTCGCGTACGTTTAGATAAATTTATTATCAATCATAAACAGATTTCCTAATACCGCAGTCAGAGTTGCCACGGATTCATTTTATATAAATAAAAAATACACGGATTCATTAAAACCATTTCTCGGCGTTAATGAATCCTAGGGTGAATGGAGAATAAAATGCGAAAATATACTTGGCTATTCTGAATCCGCAGACGTTGAAGTCAAGTAAATATATTGCAAGAATAATAATCACATATTAAAATTATCTGCACCATCTGTGTATGATCCTGTGGCCAGACATAAAACCATTTATCTCAATGGGTGTGGTGGTTCTGGTAAAACAACACGTGCAATTGAACTATTCCTGAGTAAATGTTCAGATATGATTGTTTTAACACCTACACACAGACTCGCCAGAGAAATGAATGAACGTGGAGTAAAATCTCAAACCTATCACAGCTTTTTCAGATGGTGCTGAGACGCATGGACTCCTGAACGAATGGGTGAAAGATACGTTCCTGGAATTATTATCTGGGATGAAATTT
This sequence comes from Megalonaias nervosa, assembly GCA_016617855.1. Lineage (NCBI taxonomy): Eukaryota > Metazoa > Mollusca > Bivalvia > Unionida > Unionidae > Megalonaias > Megalonaias nervosa. The sequence continues at coordinate 14,678 of JAECUM010019142.1, read as the reverse complement.
GTACGGTATCGCTGGAAATATTAAAACTATTTCTTGATTGGTTATTTACAAACAATACTGCTGTGATAATGTGTGGTGATCATGGTCAACCGCCAACTTTTTTTGGACAGTCTCCGCAAGAATGGTTACAAACATTTGTAGGTTATTACGAAGAAATAATTCATGACCAGAGAGCTATTGATGAACCATTGAAAGAATTTAAAAAGTTAATCAGACTGCAGCCAGATAAAATATAGTGTGAGACAATGCGTGAAATAATTCCAGAAACTCTTATGAACGATTTTTGGAATTTATGGAGGCCAGTTGATTTGATAGTTGCAAGTAGAAAGATAGTTCGTGATACACTGCAAGAGAAATTATGTCTGTTACACAAGGGAAGATTTTCAAATCTACCTGTACCATTGTGTTATCGACCAGCAGATACGCGACGACAGAATATTGAAGTTGAAATTCCAGGAACTAATGGGAAACAAAATCTTGTACTAAATGATATTGTTTTAGTTCCTGTTGATGTTGTTGAGAGCAGGTTAACTATGGAAAAAACTCCGTGGACACTAGGATACGCTATAACGATTCATTCGTCACAAGGATTAACTATTTCTGATACAAATATTTGGATTATTGATGATCGGATCGAATGGTCAGATTTAGTTTATCTCGTAGTGTCTCGAGTCAGAAGAATATCTCAACTGCGACGGGTTGTCGTAGACAATGATGATGTAGTCGCTAACGATATCAGCGACGAAATTGTCAAGAAAAAATTATCTGGTTATAAACAATGTGACAAAAGAAATAAGCGCGACTTTGATCTTAACATTGTATTTATTATGACACTGAAACAATGACAGAATAATCATTGTGCAAGTTGTAACACAGTAATGTTGTGGCAGTATTCGAACAATAATCCAAGACAGTTTACAGTGGGTAGAGTTAATAATAGTCTTGGTCACACACGCGAAAATGTGATGCTGACCTGTCTTGAGTGTATTCGACGTCGGGGCGCCAGTTTGCAAAAGTGAACGCGGTGGTACTTGTGTCTCTTCAGGAATTACTTGTAATTGTTCACGTACAAATCCACATTGAGGAGCAGTTGAATCCAGTCTGTAGATTGCAGGTCTACCTGTGGATCTTACCACGCTGAAAATTGTATGTGTAGTCACACTCCAGATAGAATCAGTTGATCTTCTTTACCCCCTTCAAGTTCACCTGGTTCATATAAATGTCTTACAGTCACATTACCTAGTATCGATTGTTTTGAAAAGTCATGTCGTTGTATTGGTATATGTTTTTTTGTAATTGCATTAATGGGTTTCATGGCAGTTGCACGAGTAATTTCATTCTTTATCGCAGCTATCACACTTGGTAATCTTGCAACCTATTAACGAGATCTCTTATCTGCCTGGACTATTTCCTTTGCATACTGGTATCCAAATAATCTCTCATCAAGTGTTCGATTAAATCGTTCAAAGATTGCGATGAATTGCAATGTGTCCTCGTCTGATTTTGACATTATGTTTTTTCATCAGAGATTATACTACACCAAAAAATTCTTTGCCAGGATCAACCTGTAATAGTTGTGGCCATCGTAGACCACCACGTTGATAAATTCGTTCAAACGCAGATGCAACTTCAGTTGCTGTTTTTGCTGATGGTGGTTCTGCTTCTTTATATCCACTTGCAACATCAACGACAGTTAATGCGTATTTGTATGTGCGTGATTGACGTCTGCCAGTTCTAATAATATCATGTGGCAAAAACAAAATATCTGCTTGATGAACTTCATTGGGAACACTGACATCAAAATAAGCGTACTGAATTTTTTTAGGTGGTAGTAGATAGATTTGCCATATTGCCTGTCGTCCTAACCAATTTGCAGCAACAGAACGTGAAACATTTGCTGCATCAGCAAGTTTGCTAATCGCTGCTCTGCCCCTCCAATATCCCCTTGGGCTATAATAAACCGATTCTATTATAATAATAATCAGTTGATTAATTACCGGCCCCTAACACTAGTTTACATTTCATCGCAGATTTTACCAGAAAACTAGTTTTTCTCTGAGAGATTTATTCTTTATAGAATTTAACGCATGAATCAACTTCACATCTGCAATATGTCGTTGTTGTAAATCTTTATTTTTATACGCAACATCATGAATATGACACGCTTCATCAATTGCGTTTATTGGATACTCTCCAGGTCTTGGTTGGTCTCGTTCGTTAAGTCGAATATCAAGTAGGGTTCCAGGACCACAATAATTATATCCTTGAAGTTGTTTCTCACCAGGGTATTTAGCCCATGGAGTTCCTGGTAATTTTACCAGTGAAGCAGCGATATCACCACCTGTCTTCTTTGATTTGTCAAGGGAAATAAATTTATATTTTTTGTACCACATTTCACACACTTGCCTGTAAGTGAACGCTTTTTACTTTTTGTTATCGTTGTTGTTAATCCAGTGGTGGGGGTGGATGCCCTATATCGAACACAATATAAATTCATATTATTTATCATATGGATATAATTGACTTCTCAGCAACACGAAAGCAGGAGCCAGCCAAGCATCATCTAGCGCTACCGAATTCTATCAGGATGGTAATAATTAACCCATCTGGGTCTGGTAAGACGCAATTGTTGCTTAATTTGATAATGAGATGGTCAAAGTGAGACAGATTATATTTAGTAGCGGCATCCGTAGATGGTCGGAGATGTTATGAAGTACTTCAAGATTTTAATGAAAATGAAAAATTGTTGGATGAAGACGGCAACACCGATGGTGTTGTTGACTTTATCACCGATATTGATGAAGCTCCATCTGTAGATGATCTTGATGGATTTATTAATAACCTCGTAGTATATGATGATGAGATGCTGTGCAAACAATCAAATCCAGCACGGATATTTTCCAGAGGTAGACACAAAAATACATATGTAATTTATGTTACTCAGAGCTATACACAAATGCTTAAAGTTATCAGAGATAACTGTAATATTTTATTTGTGTTTAATGGAGTTGATACACATACTCTGTTGAACATTCATCAAACTTGGTGTTCAGGAGATATGGATATAATTAAATTTAAAAATTTCTTTTCAACAGCACAGTCTAAACCGCACGGATTTATTACATTAAATTTACATGGTCCTAGGTCGAGGTATCGTATAGGTCTTGATAAATTCTTTGGATAAAAACCAGAGCAGCAGAGAGGGTGCGACCAAAAAGTAGATTGCCTAGCGAGTAAACAAACACACAACAAAGGTCAACGATGGAGTAACCCATTTGGTGGGGGTTTATATCGTTGTTGAATATTGAGACCATAATTTTGTTTTAATAAGCAACAATCCAAGCAAGTGGTCTGTTCACCCTCTCTGCTGCTGCTGCTGGGCTGTATAATTAGCATAATCTAGATCTTGTTCTTAATCATATCCTCAGAAATCCTGCTCGACTTTGTTGGGTACACCAATTCAATGTCAATACGAATATTTTCCTTCTACAAATCTTTACTCAACACAAACTTCAATGCCAGTGGTTTGATACAACTACTGACTTTGTGATTCTAATCAACGATGGACAAAGTTGTGTTAGCCTTTTGTAAAATAAAAAGTGCCATAGAGAAGATTGTAAACAAAAGTCTCACGAAAAGATTTGTAACTGAAAGGGTATACCCGACGGATACATTACCGTAATCGCATGGTTCATCCAAGATAGGAATGTGCCTGAGATCAGCTGTTGAACACTTTTTAACGGTTCTGAAACAGTTGTGAGAAATGCTGAAGACGTAGCAAAAATCGAAGTCTACACTTACTAAATCAGATTAAATACAAATGACGAAAACCTGTGATAACTGTCAAAGGAATATTATAAGCCGACTCACGCGTTTTTGAAGAACATTTTACGATAGTTTTTAGTATGCTACCATTCAAAGAAATAGGTGAGGCGGAACGTTTTGGACTATGTAAGAAAAGCTGTTCAGGGAATTACTTCCTGTCTTTATGATGTTTTGCGGGGAAAATAATATATATAATTTTCACATAGTCCGTACACTATGTCTATAGTGTCTGCAGTTTCATATTGTTGATAATATAACATGTGAACATATCACTTTTTTGTGATTCTGATTTGTCCAAATAAGCCCATGAAATTATTATGCAGTATTCTCTTTACTGATTGGCTGCGATAGTGGGAAAACTTTTGTAACCACGCCTTCTGGAATTTGTTGTTGTCAATGAACATTTTGGCCGCCATTTTTGATTCGATTTAAGAAAGGAATTGGGGAAAGAATGGTCTCGACAGTCTGAATATAAATATTAAATGGGAATTTTTGCATCCAGGAAACCTTCTGTTAAATGAATATTGCAACAACGTAATGTCTAGTTGTGAAAGTGACATGTTAGGTTACGTAAACATGGACCGTCTACTGCATTCTAACTGGTACTGCATCAAACAATATGACATCACGAGCATTGGACATTCTGTGTTTAAAAATGATTTTGTCTGTGTAAAATTTTCTGTTTATTCGGAAGGACGCTTGTTCTTTAACTTATAGATTGTACGAAAAGTATAATCTACTTTTAAACCTTAATACTAGTTCAACTTTGGGACTATTTTTTACGCACAAGAAATGAAACGTGCAGTGTCTGTCAGAATGAACGAAATTATTCTTTCTTCTTTCTATCTATAAATCTCCACTGATATAAAAACTGTGATAAAAAGATTCGCAAATGGGTAATGATTTAATATTGAATTTATGAAACTCTTTGAATAATGTCCAGCTTTTGCTCGCCAAGTCTCGCAAAAGCTAGACATTATTCAACTCGTTTCATAAATTCAATATTAAATCATTACCCATTTGAGATCCTATATATAAACATAAAACTCTGGTGCGGATGATATTCATATGTTTTATTACCACGGCATTGTTCTCATTGATTTGCCCTTGATGATTTTCGCTATCGTCACTGTCATAGCTGTGGTCGTTTTCTTTATTATCTTCGTTGAGCATTTCATTATCTGTGCGATATTCACTGGGAGTGTTGTCTTCAGTGGTTAACTTCAATGACTTGAAGTTTTCATGCACGATATCATTCAGCGACATTTGATGCAATATATTGTATTCATCGCCGAGTTTCCTTCGTCCTTGCTCCAACATGATCCATAATCCTATTAGTTTTCAATCTGATCGAGATACATATAACAATATTAATGTGGTATATTTGACAAACATATACGATGCATTAAAACTAAACAGTGATTTAATCTTTTCTTTGATGTAAGAGATACACCAATGCGCGGGTAATTATTCTCGCAACATCTACGCTGAGAAATTCTTCATCGATGGTATGCATGTCAAATGTTGGTACTTTCGGCATTATATCATACTCGCTGTGTTTGTGTAATATAATATTCTCATTGAAAAGGAAACTGTCACATTTCGGATTGCACCCGTTGATAGTATTTCTTCGAGATTTATTGCATGCTGTTATATTAAGCTGTTGTGTATATTTCTTCTCACAACCAACAGCTGTTCAACTAATCAATGGCAGCGATGTGAATTTACAAGCCCAAAAGAGTTCCTAAGGTGTCAAGCGACATCAGAGAAACCTCAAAGGTTGTTTCAGATTATGCCACGTCTCAAAGAATTATACGTTCTTTGTAGTCATAATTAACACTGGTAGTATAACCTCAGATTTGACATTCAAATTTCATGTGCAACTCATCCTAAACTCGAAAATTCTTTAATTAATAATGAAAAAATATATAATGTTCCGCGAGCGTGATTCGAACCTGGAATGTCTTGTTGTGTATAGTTAGTTTCTATTGTTACTTGACCATTGTCCGTGATTGATGTTTGGCCTACCTGACTTTTCATTTTATTTTTTTTCAACTATGTTTACTTTAAGTTGAGTTCAAGGCCTTACCTTATTTACGAACAAAGGATGCTCTTTAAGAGAACTTGTTAACAATTTGATGGAATTTCCTTTTAAAATGACCACCATCCTGGTCATTTTATTGTGTCTTAGGTCAGGTGAAATTAGTATATATAGGATGAGGTGAAAAACATTCTTCATTCCTGCCTTAAGTTCAGTCTGTGGAATTATCTTCTGCTGTGTTCAGATTTATTTTGAGAGGAATCATTTATTGAAATTTTTTCTCTGGAAGTGCTCATTGACATTTTGAACTAAAACACTTATTTTGAATCATTGTGAATTCATTCAAAGACATTCTGGATTTTAACCATTGCGATACATCAAAAGTATTGGTATATTAGCACATTCAAGACTATTGGTACATAAACACATTCAATATTGGATTTCATTCGGAACATTCTAAACTTTTTTGACTAGTGATGAAACAGTCAGGATTATTTGGGATTCAATTCACAATACTCTAAGATCCTCTAAAATTTTCACTTTGTAACTTAGAGAAATAAATTATTTAATACTGTTACTAAGCTAGTTGGTTTCTTTTCTTTCTATCGCTTAGTTTCATACCATAGAATCGTAACAGTCTCTATCGATAGTTAACACGCAAACCGATTAGACCACTGCTTAATATAAAAGAAAATGGATCATTCTTAAGCTGGCGAAGATATACTCTCCTACTCTGCCAATGAGAAATCGGTTCCATTTTAAACTGACAATCATCGCCTGCCTTTTCATGCGCAATGGCTCTTTCCATAATTGGCTGTTTCTTACAATTATAGTGTACACGTATCGTTTTATCAATGCTAGAGATCGAATAGCAATCATCAGACTGGTATCTAGCATAGAAATTATCATTTAGAAAGCCCGCTAACGATAATTTGAGTCTGTTTCACACTGGCGATTGTCAATTGTCTGTTGTGGACCTTAGTCTAAAACCATTCTCTCTATCTTTGATGATTATAAGCACGAATGACAAAAATGTTTCAGATGAATGCGTCCGCCTCAATTTATGCCAAGCTCATGATGCTGTTCTGGTAACCCGGAGCCAATCAATACTGCAGTGGGTCTCACAGAGCGGTCTCGATAGTTATCTCTGGGAGGGCAGTCGCAAGGGTTAGTGTTAATATACGCGTACCCTTTTAAAACAACGGTGTGGAAATTTAAATCGGACGCGCAGTTATTCATTTAGCTGATTTAGGCAAAATTTATGAGAAACGATGAAATTTTATGGCATGCAACCACACGTGATAAGGGATCATACCGGAGTGTAGCCCCTGGCTTATGACGATATCACATATAGGGGTCCTGTGTGGTAGAGTGGTCCAAGGCACTCGCCTTTATGGATCACCTACATTTCAACCCAGTCCGCTTGTATTCGAGTCTCCGCTTAGCCAACATGAATATGTAATGAACCTTGCCAATGGCTTCCCGTGGATCTGACGTTCTTCGCGGGGTTTGTCCCTGGGTCTTCTTGCACTGGCCGCCATGTATAGCCTATCATATGCTGCAACATGGCGTTAAACCCATAACAGCAGCAACAACAACAAACAAACAAGAGAAATGTTATATATCATTTGGCGTAGGCTACTGAAAGCTATTTTGCGTGACCCACACAGGGTACAGCAACATATGAAATAGCTACACCGAGACAACAAAGAACATGCATATAAAACAAAGAGAGAAAATTCTAAAATGTACTCATATGAGGCTTATGGTGTTATATAAACAATTATTCAACACATCCTTTGGTATGCATAATAAAAATAACATGCGAGCATATCAGAACATCTAGATACTCCTTTTAGATGATACATTTACAAGTTTGCATGCAGAGTGCAATTATGTCTTTTATAACCAGCAGGAAAACAATTCTCCTGTTATACCACGGTGAAATAGTTATTGATGATTTGTTTGGGGTGGGTTGGGTGGCGGCCAGTGTACACTTTTAGCAACAACTATCTGCTTTTATAGCCAACACTAAACAGTACGATTCAATACCGCCAATACATTCGAGCTAGACATGTTAGACGAATATAAATAAAAACAGCATAAATACGCTAGAAAATTACTGTGAAATCTCAAGATGATGTAGCGGGTATAAAAAAGCACTTGTACAATTGAGTACGTTAATAAACTGTTGCATTGTGTATGATTAACTGACAGACATTTAACAATGTGTTTGAAATATTTTTAAACTGGGAAAAAATAAAACTAATTGTGTAATTGCAAGTCACCAGTAATGGTGAAATGGTCATGCAGGAAAGAAACTTTGATAAAGCACCGAGAAGTGATGACATACTATGGAAACAGGAGTCCAAAATCATGCACATACCTTTGGTCTCCTCCAAGTGTTACCTACAGGGTGGTGTTTTGGACCTACGCCGTTATTGGCTACGTGCTCTACAATTCATGCACTAAACCCTAATTTACCAAACAGTAGGGCAACTATTTTCCGATTTTTCTGCTAAACTCGATAAACTTTAAATACATATACAGTATTTGGCCAACAAGATACAAACGTACCTCATTTACTACCTTTTATTACTTCGATCAATTCTTAAAATAATATTACTTTCGACATGAGGTAAAAAGAAAGTTCTAAATTAATTCAACGACCAGAACACTTTCAATAGCCGCATATAAGGAGTGGGGAAAGTTACAATTTGTTTTACTGAGTTCCTGTGAAAAAAATACATAAATAACCAAAATGTTATCTTTCGATTTAAGTTAGAGTTTGATAAACTAGCAAATATCATCTCATACAACGCGGTCTTCAAAAAGGAGGTTCATTCAAATGCTGAAAGTGCCAGATGATGCACTTCACAAAAGAAGCAATAATACTGTTATATTTTCTAAATAACAATGCATAACGCAATTTAATTACATTATTAATTTTATAGCCGATGAATCCAATCGTCTCCGTCTGGCTGCCATTTTGTTCTAAAATAAACGTTCAGTTAAACAATGTCCTCAACAAAACCTTTCCTTTTTCAAAGTAAATTCACTTGAATCATGGCCTACTACCGTAGTAATACGTCTCTGTATAAGGCCTATTCGAAAGATGGAGACGGCATTTCTGCTTCTTCAAGTATTGCCTGAGCCCGTCTGCCTGTCCAATTATTCCCATGTATTTCTGCTTCGTCAAGTATTGTCAGGGTCTGTCTAACTGCAATTGTACTCCCCAGGCATTTCCAGATGTCCAGGTATTATGAAGGCATTTATATTAGTTCATGCATCATGAAAATACTTCTGCTTCTCCAAGCATTATCAATCCATATCTGCTTCTCGAGGCATTATCATTGCATGTCTGCTTCTCTAAGCGTTATTAAGGCATCAATCCGGATCCAGGTGTCCAAGTATTATCAAGGCATTTCTGCATCTCCGCTTAGACCTAATACAAAGGCTTTTCTGCCCCATATTTTAAGGTATGTCTGCCTTTCCAAGCATTCCTAGAAACCTCTGCCTGCACAAGTATTATCAAGGCACGTTTGACTGTACCAATATTCATAAGCATGCTTGCCTGTCATAATATTATCAAGGCACTAATCCCAGCCCAGATATTTCATGTATTGTCAAGTCATTTCTGCCTATCTGGTTATTACTAAGATACGTCTGCCAGTCCAGGATTTGGAACCTCTGCTTGCCCAAGGACACTTCTGCCTGTCCAAGAAGTGCCAAGGCATTTCTGCTTTTCATTGTATTATCAAGGCACGTCTGCCGTCAAAATTCTTCCCAAAACTCGCTGCATGTCCAAGTATTATCAAGGAACTTCTTCGAGCCACACGATTCCCTGGCACTTCTGTCTGACCAAAATTTGTCAAGCCACGTCTACCTGTCCACATAACCAGAGGTACAATTGCTTGTCTAAACATTAGCAAAGCATTTTAATTTTCACATATTATTGAGGTACTTCTACATAAACTTGTATTGCCAATGTACTTCTGTCTGTCCAAGTATTCCCCGGTACTTCTGTTAGGACTAGTATCTACCCAAGCATTATCAAGGCACTTGTGCCTGTTCAAGTATATCCTGGCACTTCCGCCTCACCAAGTATGCTCAAGGCGCTGATGTCTTTACATGTTTCCTAGATACCTCCACCAGTCCAGATATTCCCAATGAATCAACGTATGTCCAAGTATTTTCAGAACACTTCTTTCGGTGCAAATATTCACAGGCACTTCTACTGTCTGTCCAGGTATCCACAGGTACCTCTACTATTCCACGTTATGTCAAGGTACTCTTGCCTGTTCAAGTAATCTGAAGGCACTTCTGACCGCACAAGTCATATTTAGGCACTTCTGCTTGTCGAAGTAGCACCAGGCACCGTTACTTATCCTGTGATTCTCAAGGCACTTCTGCCTGTCCATGTCATATTTAGATACCTCTGCTTACCGAAGGATCAACAGACACTGTTGCCTGTCCAATGATTCTCAAGGCACCTCTGATTGCATTTTACGACTCTACAGTCTTAAACCATTAAAGAGAAAGGAAGTGAACTCATCAATTTGAGTACAATTCAACAAACAATTTATTTCTCTAAGTTACAAAGTGAAAATTTAAGAGGAAATTACAGTATTGTGAATTAAATCTCAAAAATTTCTAAATGCCCTTTCACAATCCAATTTTACAGAATATTTCGAATGAATTTCGATAGTTTTGAATGTCGTTGTGTATCACAGAGATATAATGCAGAACGTCTTTGAATGAGTTCTCAATAATCCCACCGTAATATTTTAGCCCAGAACGTGATGGCACACTTTGAATTTCTAATGAATAAATAATTAATTCCTCTCAAATTATATCTGAACAAAGCTGAAAATTATTCCATGGACTGATCACAATGCAGAAATGAATAATTGTTTATCAAATCTCTTTATATACAAATGTTACTGATCTGCGACCTAATAGATATCCTACGAAAAAAGCCACTAACTCCTAAATAAGTTCAGGTCTTGAGCTCAGATTTAAGTAAACATCTTGTTGACGTCTTAGAAGTATGACAAAAGTCAGGTAGGTATTACTTATACAACCCTCGATCACGGACAAAAATTAAGCACACAATATTGATCAGGGGTCTCAAACGCCCGTTCTGTTATACCGATAAAATAAATTTCATTACTGAATCGGATGAATGATCGAACTCATTTGCTCAGCATTCCAGTATAACCTAGTTAATTTTAGTCATTTCAAAATGAATGACGTTGGCAGGTCAGCGTTGCCGTATTCCTTTAACTTCTTTCTCTTCCTCTAGCTTCTTTCGGGTCATCAACTTGACTGTCTGCTGTCTTTCCCCACTGTGTGGTGCATATATGGAGCCATTTCCCCTTGAAATACGTAACACGCAGCCTAAATATTTGTCAGGTTTTTTTCCTTCTGGGATCGAACAGTAATCCCCACTCTTTTACGTCAGATATCGTCTTATCGTAATTCAACAGAAACTAATGCTAATAAGAGTCATTTCGCAGCAGTTCGCAGGATAAGTAACGGTGCCTGGTCTACCAAAAGATTAATGTATTTTCTTAGTGGCTGGTCGCATTCTTAAATGAAACAATGACATAACTAGGCATCTTAATTAACCCCTCGGACGCCCCTGCTGTGGGTTATAAATTACTAACTGGACTAAGTCGGTCTGCAGGCGTACGATTCTCGGTTGAAAAGAATTCACAATTTAATTACAGAAATGAATTAATGGACTTCACATTTTTGTTAAATACATTACTTGCTAACTAGCAAATCATTAGCAAAAGATTTCACGACATAGTAAAATCAATTCCTAGCCTACATGATTCATATTATTTAGAACAGATAAATTCACCCATTCTCACAATTCGTATGGAAGTAATGTATGATATTCCTAGAATACATGATTCCTACAAACGAGTAAATTCGAGTAAATATATATATCAAGGATATATTGCATGACATTCTTAGAGTCGTGCAACATTCAAGACAAATGAATGCAAACAATAAACTTCGGAACCCATCAAAGAAAATTGATGCGTGAATTTAAAATAAATTCAAACTGATAATTACAAACGTATTGTATGCGTTTGAGACAATACTTTGTGCCTTCTGAGACTCGCTCTCTTTCTATGAAGCCAAATCTCTCTTTTCTTTTAAGTCCCGTGTCCCTCATCTTCCAGACACCCTTTCCTGGGACAATTTATCACGAGAAATATTTGTTATTTCCAGATGTTAACTCCTTGGCGACCCACAGAAACTTTAATTATTGTCGCGAGGGAAAATAACTTAACATATTGAATTTAATATGAAACAGACACTCCTCATCTAGCTTAGCCAATCAGGATTGACTTTGTCACACCGCCAAAAATTTAAACACGCCCTTCGAAGTTATAATAATTCTCTCTATTCTGCCTTTATTATTAACTATTTATGGGAAAACTCAACAACCCAACCCCAAACCCCAAACCCTATCGCAAGCGAGCGATTTATTGCAGGCATAGCTCAAACGTCAATGTTAATCGGCACGTGTCACGCTGACCTCGACAATATTCGCTCAGTGATGTGTTGCCATCTTTCAAAATTCGCCCTGTTAAAGATATACATAACACTACCCATGTATTATTGAGGCACTTCCGCCAGTACAAGTAATATTAAAGTATTTCCCTTGTGCAAGAAACATTAAAGTATTTCTGCTTGTCTGAGTATCTATGAATTCTCAAGGCACTTATGCTCATTCGTGTATGCTCAAATTACTTTACCTGTCCAATTATCCTAAAAGCACTCCAACTTGTCTAAATGTTTTTGTTTGTTTGTTTTTTATTTGTTGCATCTTCAAAACATTTTCTTACTCTCCTCACTTATCTCCACTCTTCTTCTCATATATCTCAGATTGCCAAGTCATTTCATGTCACTCTTATAAGGCACTTCTGTCAAAAATTTTTAAAGCATTTATGCCTGTCAAGGTATTCTAAGGCAGTTCTGCCTATCGATTCGTACGTGCTCTCATGGCTCGTTTGCATAAACACCTTCAAAGTTTTGTCACGTCGTTTCTCCCTGTCCTTTCCACAATGTATTTCTGTCTAAAAATATTAGTTTCGTTCAGCAATTAAGCTTGTTTAATCTGCAAGTAATGATATAAATGCTGTTGCCAAGATTAATTATATCTACCAATATATAAAATGTATTCTTAAGGTTTTCAACCAGTTAAAGTGTCAACTTCTAACAGGATTTCATAACAGTACGCACATAATAACGCCCGCTTCGTGTTAAAAGTCCATTATGTATGCACTAGTAGGTATGGTTGACTCTGGAACTTATTAAAAAACGAGTCTCAATGAGAGTCGAGCATTGGTCAAGGTATGCGGTCTTGGACTAAACTTAATGTCCAGAAACCATCATTGTCTCTTTACAAGACCTTCAATCCTAAATTTTTGAAGACATAATCAATAGGATTTGTTATTATTCTAACAGCCATCTATCCACACAGTTTGATCCAGGAACGTACTCTGAAACTAAAGGTATTCTGCAATACCTATTTTTCTTTCAGCCAGTGACTTTGACTTTTGACCCTTTGACACCAAAATAAATAGGCCTTTTGACCCAAAGACGGACAGGGTTTTCCTTACCCTAAGTACAAGCCATTCAAAAAGTTGGGTAGTTGTAGAAATTGGACAACTCGCATTATTGTGCGGAAACCATGTTTATCCTGTCAGCCACAATAACTTTTACCTTTGACCTTTTAACTCGAAAATTGAAAGACTTCTTCCTTACACCGAAGTGCAAGCGAAACACTAAGCTTGGCAACTGTAAATAATGAACAACTCAAGTCTTTATGCGGAAAAGAAATCGAAAACAGACAAACTAGAGGACTCCAGACCGATGAACGGACATTATGATATAATACGCTCTTCCTTATGATGGGCCTACAAAAATATTCTTCAAGCATTGTATGCGTTCTTCAAAACAAACTTGAATGTTTAAATGTTTGTCTCATATCCAAATATTGTACTACTATCTCACGACTCAAAAAGCCTAAAGCTATATTATCGCGATGTCAATAGCACACTAGGCATGATCATAGAGCAATAAAAGCAATTAGCAGTCATACTGAATAACCGATAAAATCATACCTGAGGTCAGTTCGACCTGTCTCGAATATAAACAACAATATAGATAACACACATCTGCAATATAAATCTTATCGGTGCTTGGTTCTGTGATTGACGGCACATCAGCAAAAGTAGGTTATGTAGTGCCGAGGGGATTGAAGTTAGGTGCCTTTTCTATGGAATCACCACTATAGCCGACCCGGGATGATCAGATGGTAGAATTTGAACCCGCATTCTTTCTGTTGCGACTACGGTACACTAACGACTGAGCAACTGCGGCTTCTACCTCAGTTAGTTGCCTCTACCAACATACTAATGGGCGTATCAGACCAGCTGGTTACAAATTTATCTGAAAGGGCTTAAATCCGCCTTGTTCTTTCACATTTTTGTTGTGTAAAAAGCAGTATAACCATGATAGCTAAGAATAAAATCAAATCATCATAAAATATTTCATCAACGGAATGTTAAATAACATTTTATTTTCCCGCGCCATCGTTTTTACATAGCGATTCTTTCTCAAATTAGGCACAAAGCAAAGAACGTTGTTTGAAGTAAGATGTGTATTTTGCAAAATCTGATTTCTAATGGGGTTTTTTTCAAAGTGTCGAGGAAATACCGTTTTCATGAATTAACGACCGGAACACCAGTAACCAATACATTCAATGTAAGTACTGTAAATATTTTCC
>JAECUM010019141.1:0-12033 GCA_016617855.1 Megalonaias nervosa | reverse complement strand
TTTTTTTTGATGACACCATTCAGTTAACATAGAGGTCATCGCACGGATCTTCTTCGCTTCCTCAAACTTCAACTGACCTCTGGGCCGTAGATTAAGACTTTCTTCAGACAGCATTGTATCTCCACATAGATTCTTCGTTTCCATAGGGCTATATCAGTCATCTGGGTGATAGCCCACGTTGATTTGACATATATGGGATAGTCCGGGTTGAACAGCATCGACGATAGGAGAGTAGACAATTCTACGTTAGTCCACATCTTGTGTCTAGAACAGGTGAATGGAATGAAGTGGAAGAGTGGATCGAAACGGTTTGACTTCTTTCACCAATCCCAACACGCGTTAAAAGATTCAGTCACAGTGCGTAGTCTGTCTTCCAATCGGAAGAGAGCTACCTGTGACGTCACATTTCCTCTATAGGTGCGTTAGCGTCTGTGAGCACTGAATAAATGCGATAGTTAGAACATGAGGAAACTAAGAAGACAATGACATGGGGTGCACCGGCCTTGGAGACGAGAAGTGATGTCCTAGCAGCGGCTACCAAAGCAAACGTCCTACTTCCAGAAGAGACCGATTTTAATTGGGATTTAGTGGATTTTCTCTCTTCTTCACAAGAATTTGTTCCGATACCAGCACCTTCAACACCTTTTCCTTCTTTACCACACGTCGATGATTTTAAACAGAGACAGAAAGAAGAATTGGAGAAATTTTTGCAACAGCTGAATGGAGCAGAACAAGCTTTTCTCCTTCAACAGCAACAGCGAGAAGAAGAAGAGGCAAGAAGGAAACGACAGGAAGAAAAAGAAGCAGAGAAGAAACAAGGTCTAGGAGATAAGGAGGACAATGGAAGTCAAACGGTGACGGTACTCTTATACATTTTGGCAGTGTTAAGGACCTTGAAACTAATGTATCAGACTTCTTTAATACGACCCAAGAGAAAAAAAAGCCCTTCCCGACCCAAATAGTCCAAACCCGTCCACACACCAACCACGCCTGAGATACCCACCCTAGTGATTTCTACCAAATCATCGACAGCAGCAGGTCCAAAAGTTGGCCTTGGCCGTGGCAAAGAGATAAGGCAGTTAAAGCTCATTACTTAGTTTGCTGTTTTAAAAAAACAAACGCCCTACGGTCCTTTTCAGAGCCACCTACCTCTCTCGAAATAAGATAGCATTCATTTTGCCAAAATCAGTTAAAACTCAAAATCTTTTTTTTTGCCACATGATGGACTTTTTTTTTCGTGTGTGTATGTGTGTGTGTGTGTGTATGTTTTGCTATACTTGCGAGGACCTAAGTTTGAATGCACACCAACATCTCGAGGACGTGACGACATTGTGAGGACTTACACACCAGTCCTCGAAATGATTCATCGGCAAATGGTTGAGAATGATCATATTAGATGAACTACGTGTTATTGTGATAGTCCTCACAAAGTCGGCAATGTCTGACACTGAGCTACACTCAGTTTGTATAGTTCACACAATTTGCAGTCTTCCTTGGGCTGTAGACTGGTGTGCAAACGCTTAGCCAAACAGAAGGCGTGTGACTTCTGATTGTCATCCAATCAGAACATCGCTTCTGTGCAGTGTCACTTTAAATTTCGTATACCTATAAATACGACTCATAAAAATAACTACTAGTATTATTAGTGATTTAAAAAGAATAATTTTGTAATAATGGTAAACTGGTGATGCCAGCAAAAAGTGCGATATTTTAAGCCCAGTGAGACTGATATAGTGCGGTGTTTTTGGCACGTGATTTGGTGTGTACATGGATTTTATTGCTTCAAGACTTAATGCGCCCATGATCTAACTCTTGGAAGATGGCAAGACCTACTCAATCAAACTGGTAAGAAACCAAATGATTCTTTCTATAGTTGTTTATTATATTCGTCCAAACCTGCTGTCCGTTCTTTCATTCATTATCATCTATGACAACTTGCTCGTGTCCCGCTCCACCAATGACCTTGATGCACAGGGCCTCGTATCATTGCTTATATTTAACTATCAGTCATACACATAGCATAAAATAATATTATGACTGACAGTTAAATTGTAGGCAACAATACGAGCCCCTGTGCAAAGGTCTTGATTATTATATTCCCATGTCACAAACAGTTCACATTGATGTCATAAGAGTGGGTTAACGAAGAAGTGGATCACTTCTCTCTCTCTCTCTCTCTCTCTCTCTTCCATTTCCTTTTCAATTTCATTGCTGAGAGAGAAGCAAAGCAAAATGAACTTTATAGTGCAAGAAGAATCTTGTGCTTTTTGTTGTTTTGTTTTTTTTTAATTCCAAAAAAGAAAGAAAAAGAAAATTAAAAAAAGTCAGATAGGCAAGGAAAGGAAAATGGAATACCTCTGTGTCAGTACCTGATACCCTCGAAAAGTAAATGGTTGGTCCCTTTCAAGCTAGTACAGTTCTCACTCTTGATGATGCAATATATGCCTCAACAGAAGATAAGGCTCTGTACATGACAGACTCGTTGATAAACAAACATTTATATCTCTTTCCTTACATGAATAAAGAAATTACACCGCTTGTTAAATCCACGGGAAAGGCACATTTGTAGTTGTCATTCTTTTCTTTTGCTTGATTCGACATTGTAAATATAGGAAGCAGACAACATAGTATTTTCCTTCTATGTGCGTACATGTGCAGTCCTGCATATACTCCTTCGCTGAAAATGGACTTATCCAGGAACCAGAAATGACTGACAAGCATGGTGTTCTTTTAAAGTGAAAACTTCATTTGAAGTGAAACATACAGATGATAACTGTGTTAGGGCCACCCCACCCCCCACCCCCCGGGCATAATCATGTTTGAAATTATAAATCAATAAATGAACTGATTAAGTCCTGAGCATCTTTGATCTCATTTGTGCTTGTTTTTTAAATTGGAAGGGGGTGGGTACAAATGAAGGGGGAGGTATATTCAGACTATAGTTTAAGCTCGATTTAGTGGAACTTAATGTTGTTGCTGAATAGGATGACCATGTCAACACATGATATGTCAGAGCACTTTCACATCAACACATATATTCCTGCTGAAAATTAATTCTCAAGTTTAGAAAACTCTGCATATTGCTAATTATACCTCTACACTCCACACAAAGCCCTAACAAACTTTATTCTATTAGGACTATTCCATACATATATACGAATGTCAGCAGCAACTGGCTATGAGTCAGCTGCGAGAGTCCAACTATAATTAACAGTCATCTTATTGCTTACATCAACATACAGTGTTGACAACAGCTTTCTTGGGCAAATAAGTCTGTTGTAATATTTGTTTCACTGATGTTTTGTTACATTGGTACAGAGCTATGGACTTATACAAGTGCTATTTCCCTGCTAATTATTAGCACACGGTTAATAGTTGGCCTAGACTGGATATCAGAAGACGACACTGTCCTGTGCCATAAATATATGGTTCCCACATACAAATGTTGGTGACGTCGTCCAAAAATATATGGCTCCCATACTACCAGAGTTAAGATTTGTCGTACTTCGCACCTTCACACAAGTCTACTACTCCCTGTGCCACCGTTGTAATATATGCTTCAGTATAATACAGTGTTTTAGAGTAACAACAGTAGTACATAGAAAACTTAGATTTACAGGGAAAATGCGACAACAAAACTCACTTTAGCACTCCTAGACGTTTTCTTATATTTATCATGATTTTGATTGGGGGAGAGATTTTGTCTTGAAAGCAAAATTAATAAAAGTTGGGGAAAATTATGGTATTATAATAAAATCATGTACTTGTTAGTAATAAATATAGCTTATTAGATTTAGCTTATGACCCATATTTGAAAGCTTAATGACCAATGTGCATATGCATCCATCATAACTCATTTCTCAAAAAGTGCAGATAATTGTAGACAAAGTTACAGGAGAAGATTTTAATTTCAATTTTTTATCATTCTTACCTTTATCTTCAAAAGAACTAAATTATATAGGTCAGATTAAGTTAAATATCAAGATTCTGTTAAAGATTATTGAAAATTTGTTTTTAAAGTAAAATTGATTTTATCATCATCCAAGATCACAATACTTTGATAGATAACAAATGTTGTTGTTGTAGGGTTTAAAGCCATTTGTAAGCACAAGATAGGCTATACATGCCGGCCCGTATAACTGGTGGAGGAAGAACCCTGGAAAACCCTGGGAAGAACCACCGACCCAAGAGAAGCTACTGGCAAGCTTTCTCACGTATCCACATTAGCCGAGCCTGAGACTCGAACCCAAACAGGCGGAGGTGAGACGGCAGTGATACGGAATGGTGAGCACTTTAGACCACTCAGCCACCCGGGGCCCCTAAAACAAATGTAAAGGATGCCGATACAACTATGAAATGTATCATGAAAGTATTTGTTTCTTGTAAATATGCGCATATTACAGTAACAAAGAAACACCTGAAAAAAATCAGTTACAACAGCTCCGCATGGAACTTGAGAATTCATTACAGTATTCTAAACAGTGTTACTGATGTAGGTGTCCACTGTCTGTCACATTGCCATCACATGTTTAGTAGCTGACTGTTTTAGGCAGAGGTTGGTTTGCCTCATCGAAATAGTTAAGGACTTTGATAATAATAATAATAATACTGAGGACTTTGTATAGCACATAATCTTTAGAAGCTCTAAGCGCTTTACAACATTTGACAACACTTAAAAAACATATATAATGATATGATTACCAAAATAACAACAAACACCACGAAATTAGAAAACAGAAAACATGCTGTAAATATTTAAGCTAAGGAAACATTATTAGGTCTTTAAGTCTGTTCCTGCAATTGAAATAGGTGAGTTTTAAGAGCTCTCTTGAATGAGATCATGGTGTCTTTGTGTCTAAGTTCAGTGGGCAATTTGTTCCACGTTGCTGGGCCCTGGTATGCAAAAGAACGTTGTCCATATGATTTCATTTTCATAGTGGAAATAATGATAATACGAGTGTCAGCTTCAGTTGGGTGGCTAGATTTGTATATTTGGGTGTCACCGGCATACAATTGGTGAGACACTGGATGATGATCTATGACACTTGAGAGTGGCTGAGTGTATAGAATGAAGAGAACAGGTCCAAGAACAGACCTCTGTGGAACACCACAACATAGATCAACTGGGCTGGAGTGTTTTCCATTTGAGGACACAATTTGTGTCCTGTTGACCAAGTAGGACTTGAACCATCGTAAGGCTGTATTGTAAATGCCAAATACATGCTGGAAACGGTGAAGTAATACATCATGGTCTATTGTGTCAAATGCCGCAGACAAGTCAAGGAGAGTGAGGACTGTAATCTTTCCGCTATCCAAAGCAGAGAGAAGGTCATTAACTACTTTCAGAAGAGTAGTTTCAGTACTGTGGCAAGGGCGATATGCAGACTGTACATTGCTGAAAAGACTGTTTGAATTCAGATGAGATACAAGTTGGGATAGAACAACTTTTTCTAAGATTTTGACATGAATGGGAGATTAGAAACTGGGCGGTAGTTCTTTAAATCGTTATGGTCGAGTGTTGGTTTCTTCAGCAGAGGCTTTACAATGGCAGTTTTGAAAAATGATGGGAATTCCCCAGTTGAGAGAGAGGTATTAATAACATCAGATAGTGAAGGCAATATTGGATCTAAGCACTCAAGCAGCAGTGATGTCGGAATCGGATCAAGTTCACATGACTTTGGTGCACTCTTCATCACGATTGTACGTACTAAATCCACAGAGACAGGTTCAAATGCTGCTAACGGTTGCCGCTGAAATTCTGTATTGCAACTGTATGGTGATGACGAGTCAGTTGAAATTGTGTTGTCAAGTTTATCTCTGATGGTTTGTACTTTGTTACGAAAGAAATTTGCAAACAAGTCCGGAAGGTCGACTAGAGAGAAGATAGCTGGAAGTGGCGTACATTTGTTCCTTGACATTAGCTTGTTAGTAATCTCGAATAGCTCTTTGCAGTTGGAACTGATGAGAACTTCACTGATTCAAAACAGGATAATTAGTGAAATGGATTTTTATGGCAAGTAATTTTTTTGTTTGTCATCGAGAGATTCATTCTCTTGAGAACTGAGAGTTTATGACGTGGGGTCAAAATGGTGCATCATCAAAATGGAATAGGATGATATTGTTATAGTATCTGCTGTTTTTCAGACCATGATTTTTCATGTATAAAACACATTAATATGGCTGAAATATCGAAACATATTCAGCATAGCGTTAGGAATGATTTAAATTACAGCCTTTGAGAAGACACATATTATAAACTGCCCTTGAGAATTTGGAATTAACTGACAAATGACTCTTTAGTTTGGAAATCTATCGAGAACACTGCCTCTGTGAGCAAGGAGGGCATACCTTGTCAAAACAAAACATGATTGGTTCTACCTTGAGATTCCTTATCTATATTGTCTGTAGAATTAAATGAACAGTGCATAGTATTTATTACTTATGCAGTATTTAATGTATTATTATGACTAGCTTGATTTGAATCTTAGATGATGTTCATGAATTAAGTAGTTGTCCCATTGAAGGCCCCGTTAAATGGTCAGTAAAGAATTAAATTTTAGAGGCACTGGCTGCATTACTGTTTCAGAAATTAGAAATTAATGCTTGAATGATGGACTACTGTAGTATTAACGTTGGCAGCTGAGCAAAATAACACTGGTACCCTAGTCCTGCTATGTAAGATGTCGCCCTGATATGTATAGTGGGATTAGGGGTGGTCATTGTCTTATTTCGTGACCAAACAATGCCAGTGGCCTAGTGGTTAAAGCATCTGCCTTGGATGCGGGAGATCGAGGGTTCGAACCCCGGCTGAGTCATACCAAAAGCTTTTAAAAATGGTACTAGTATCTGCCTCGCTTAGCACTCAGCATTAAGAGGTTAGTGCTAGCACTGGTTGGCCAGATGTCAAGATAATGTGATTGCAGGGCCGGCCTTAGGTTGGTTGGACCGATTATAAGTTCAGTATCATATAAAACTTGTTTGAAAGTTTATTTTCAAATGCCTTGTTCACAGGGGGGCCCAACAAAATGATCCAAATCGGGCCGCACGTTTGCTAAGGCCAGTGCTGTGTAACTGGGTGGGACAATATGCTACATGCATGTAACGTGACGCTCCAGTGCTAGACATTGCTATAAACTGTCTCACTG
This sequence comes from Megalonaias nervosa, assembly GCA_016617855.1. Classification (NCBI taxonomy): domain Eukaryota; kingdom Metazoa; phylum Mollusca; class Bivalvia; order Unionida; family Unionidae; genus Megalonaias; species Megalonaias nervosa. The sequence continues at coordinate 4,888 of JAECUM010019141.1, read as the reverse complement.
CAGACATCATAGCGATGTGACTGAAAAGTGTTTAAAGCTATATTAAAAATTCAAAGCACACACACACACACACACACACACACACACACACACACACACACATTTCCTAAACAATTTCTGCTGCATACATGTTCCATTATCTAATTGCTTTGGTCATACTGTAGTTAACTTGACGCCTTTTCCTCGTGGAAGTATATCCAGACAGTTGTTGATGTTGTTGTTGTATGGTTTAATGCCATTTTCAGCACAAGATAGGCTATACATGGCGGCCAGTATCATTGGTGGAGGAAGAACCCGGGAAACCCCAGAAAGAACCACTGACTCACGAGAAGTTACAGGCAAGCTTTCTCACATACCCACATTGGTCGAACCCGAGACTCGAAACCACGCAGACAGAGGCGAGATGGCAGTGTTCCGTAACGGTGAGCAATTTAGACCACTCGGGACCCCATTTCCAGACAGAACCAAGTAGCTTATTTTGTTTTTAAAGTTTTTGACCACCAAAAGTTATTTGTCATTTTGTTAAGAGAAAATTTACACTTAGTTCAAACATATTGGGCATATCTCTGCTTCCATAACTCATTAATCTACTGGAATGGTCAATACATTTTGAAAATCAAAACTGTTTGATTTTATCTGTATATACTTCTGTAAGGAGAAAGGCAGCAGAGTAAATTTTGTGTGATTAACACAGTTAGAATCAAATCTGAGAAGGTTTATCAATATGGGTTGTCTGGTATGAGAGATATTCTTGAAATGTGTCATTGTTGTTGATTGTTGATAGGTTATGCTATAGATCAGTGATTGTTCAGGCAGCGCATGGACCCTCCACCAATATATATATCAGGGGTGATGCCCTACATGGTATGACTGACTGGTACCCTAGTAGCAGCTTCTTATAATGCTTCTAACTTCTGTTGCATAGTAAAAACGTGAATGGGTTGTTCATACAACCAAAGACTGATCATCCTGACTCCTTGGAAGATATCAACATTAAGCTTGATAAATGGTCCTTGAAATAATGAAATGATGTAAGGCACAAAGTTAAGGTATATGATGTCGTTCAGCTTGTTAAAATTCCAGTTAATTTGTTTAAATATGATTACTTTGATTTTGATGACCTCATTTTGCATATTACTCATTCATTTTTTGTTCCCATTGCAATCCGGTATTTCTCATTATTATTAAAAATAGCTGGAAGGATGATGTTGTCATTGTGGTATCCAAAGGCTGTCCGATTATTCTGCAGTGTTGTTTTGTCTGTTCATATGTCTTTTTGTTGATATTTAACCCAGATATGTATCACAGCTAGACAGAGTGTCATGTACGGCGAAACATTTTCTGTCTAATATGTTTTATATATCTGATATATAGTTTTCTTAGCTTCAACAAATATGGTGATGAAACTATATGCAAATACACATTATGGTTTACCACTGTCACATATCTGATAGGTCATATCATAGCAAGATATAAGACATACAGCAGGTCTTGTTGCCTTGTTATTGCATTTGTGATAATGAAAACAATTGGCAGGTATCCAGTTCTTACATTTTATTTAATAGAAAATATATTTGAAGATTTATTCTTACAGATGTTATTGAAAACCTTCCGGATGATGGTTCAGAGGAAGAAGAAGAAGAAAGAGATGTGTTACAAGTGCATGCTCTTAAGGTAAGTAAAAGTAAAGAGTGAAAAGCAACAAGCTTTGTAATATTCAACAAATAATTTATTTCCCTAGAATGCAAAGTGAAAATGTAATTAAAAGGAACTTATGGTATTATGCATTAAATCACAAATAATCCTAGAATTGCAGTCACAAGTCCTAATAATTTAAAACCCTGAATAAATTAAATCCAAAGCTGAGGGTGTTGATGTGTCTTTAGTAACGTGTAGAATGTTGACGTTCCAAGTCTTTTGTTGAATCACAGTAATATCATTCCAGGTTTGAATTTACTATAAATTCCAGTGAATGTCTCTATCCAAGAATTTTATCAGAGCACTTTTATGTTTCCAGGATAAATGATCACTTGAATTCAATAATTTGAAGTAAGATATTCCAGTCCGAAATAAAATACTGACCACAACTTATAATTCAACTTGAAAATGTTAAATCTTAAAGCATGACTGAAAAATCCTCTCAGTTACAAAATTATATATTTCTCTACTTGACCGCAGGTCACGTTTAGCATTTTCTAAAAAAGACCTAATACCTAATGGACAATAACCTTCTAGAATGGCCCGATGTTTACAAAATAAAAATGTTAGTTTTTATTAGAAAGCAGAACTTGGACTACGTGAATTACACTAAGGGAATTTCAAAACCTGAACCCAGACCTAAATAAACATATTTACTTCTGTTAATAATGATCCTGATATTAAACCCATACACATAGAAAATATTTTAGCTATGTATTATTTGTTTACAAAATAAAATTTAAAAAATGTCAATTCAGGTCAAGCAGAAGATGAACTCAATTTTGGACAAGGTCAAGTCCAACATACAATGTTACATTACAATAGCATGTAATGAAATACAAAATTAAAAACAAAATAACTAACAAACAATGCAAATTAAATTTACATAACAGCGGAATTTATTTAGGTAATTTATTAAACTTGATGCCCCTGGGGTTTAGCACTTGAAATAAATTAATGTGCAATGCTTTAAAAAAACCCCGAAAAACCCAGATGTGATCTCATTTAAAGTCATTCTTTATATACGTTAGTAAGTCACAGAAATCATTAACCCTAAGTGATTTTTGCAAAGATGATATCGTTTTATATTTTCATTTTATACTTGTGAAGTGGTTGGCAGCATTATAATTTGTAGAAACTGGAAAATAAAAAAGAAGTTTGTTCTGAGGGGGCTTCTGGACGCTTTTCTATAGAAGAAGCTGATCCTTGTAAAGAACCGTTTTAGATAAGGGATTGGGCTGATTGGTCAAATATTTGTTTCCGAAAAATATATTCAATTATATATAGCACCAAATGGAGATGGTGTTACTAATACAGTACTCATAAATAACATATCTTGGACATACAGCACATTAGCTGCATACTACCCGAATTTAAAACTCACCTAAATGCAAGAAATTAGTTTGGCATAAAACTTAGTTGGCTGGTCTAAGTTTACAGATTACAACCCAATATTGAAAACAGATTCAATAAAATTGGAAATTCTTTCAAAAATAAAATAAATATATATATATACTAGTTGCAATAATGCAACCATTTTATATATTCCTACTGAAAAGGGCCGTTTTGGATAAGTGGGTTAGCCGTGCCTGAACAGGTTAATTGATCATCTTATGTTTGCTAATATAATATTCAATGTGCTCTTACACAAACTGGTAATGCGCACTAGTTAGGTGGGTTATATCACACCTCTAAGACAAACTTAATGGCTCTGTCCCCATGTTTTAATGTGTGAACAATAAAATACTTTTATATATCTTCGGAAACCCTCACCCCTCGTATATCCTCGGTGTAGAATGTTGCCGACCAGAAGATTCTGGATGCCTTTCTGCAGAAGGCATTTCCATAGTTCTTACATGTTGACACAACATATGCACAAACACCCGACCTCCATACTCTGTTGCATCTAATTCGCACATTTTATGCATGGAATGGTTTTCTCATTCATTTCATATTGTTTTCCTTATTACACCCACAACAACCTTCAAACCCAGCATACAACATGAATACTTTTCTGGTGTAGTGTGGGAGCAATCCACATTCACTTCAATATTTCCCAAATATATTTTCTTGCTGAATACAGTTCTCAGCATACTAACAGTATCTGGTTTCGATGTCCATTGTCCATTGTGACTCACTTTGCCTTCATGCGTTGTTTTGGTCAGGAGGACATCCTAAACTGGATAGCTTCCTGACAAAACTTGTGTCATGTTGTGCTTTTGTGTCAACCTAAAGGCCTATTTAACCCCAGCAATAAAATATGTTCTGACAATTTATTGCAGTGAATTTCTCTTTGTGATTTCACGGATACCAAGAAAGCTGCTTATATTCAATATTTATCTGAGTGTGCATAGTTTACGAAATTTATTACAAGAGGATATATACAAAGAGACAGGCAGAAAGACAGAGAGATAGAAACAGAGACAAAGAGAGAAAGGAATACAGATATACACCAAAACAGAATGGTACATGCTATCCCTGGATGCTACGGGGTGCTTTATAATACCAACCAAATTTATATAAATACGAATAAAGAGTACTACAATACAGGATAGAGAACTTTAGTCCGTATTATACGGAATTTCAAATCCGTTTCCTTGGGTAAACGGCACTGACCTCCTTCCGTATAAGCAAAAACATCTATGTCACCTCGACCAAGGAAAAGTCACCAAAATATCATGCTACATGGACAGTGGTCTAAGCATCCGTCCCTAGCCAGCACACTCGCGTGTCTACGTAGTAATTCGGTATCACATGTGCATAGTCATTCTGGATTACTAAGACAAAAATAAAAAAAATACTTAAAGAAAATTACCAATATACTCATAATAGAACGTAAATTTATATCATTGGACTTTATTATATATTAGAATTCTATATCGGTTGAATGCATGTCTATGTGTTGGCATTTTGCTTGTATAATTACATTCTTATTCCTTCTGTCGTTCATTCTTTATTCCAACCTAACGACTATATCTTCCAAGACTCTATTTTTCATAGTTAAGTATGTATGTATGTATGTATGTATGTATGTTGTCTGTATGTATGTATGATGTATGTATGAATGACTTTATTTCCATTTCAATATAGATTATATCAGATTAATCAAATGCAAGATAATACAAGATCATAAAAGCAATATAAAAGTGAAAAAAAAAATAAAAGAGTAGTACTGTGTCAGCTACCGTAT
>JAECUM010019140.1:0-27922 GCA_016617855.1 Megalonaias nervosa | reverse complement strand
AAAAAAAAAAAAAAATGCACAGCTAAAATTCAAACAGTTGGAATTAATAACTGAAAATATGCTTTTGACAGATGATCATGTTTATAATAATAAATTCGATAACTTGCAATTTAAGTATCAGGTTTGAAAGCTCGTCCTATTATTTTATAGTTTGATATTTTTTCTGATATCATCATAATAATTTCCTGCATAACAAAACATATGATAGAAACTGGTATTTGGTTTGAAGGTACCGACTGTACTCGCTTATAGGTCGAATGAAACTGCAATAAAAGAATTATTCTGATCTACCAAAGCATACTACGCCTGTCACTCATGGTCTATGTCGATTGTTCTACTGATTACTCGTAACAAACTGCACAGAGCCAGATCTGCCGGCGCATTATGTTATCAGGGTCTGTACAGTTTGCAGTTGATTTCGACTTACAAGTCAGTAGATACATTATAATTTGCTCTAATCTGTCCCTATTACTGTCGTCATGTGAATTTCTAATTACCTATTTTACCATTTAATTCATGTAAAAAAAAAACAAAAAAAAAAACAACTAATGTTTTGGATCCCAATTTTCATCTTCAAGTAATTGATGCGTGTTAAACTACGTACAGCTACGCACTGATGTGTTTTCTAGGAAAGGATTATTCATTCCAGAATAAAATTCATTTGTATTCAGTACTAATGCAATCTTGATTTGTGGTTTTATTGATTTCTGTTACGGTCTTTCTATGAGTTTATTTGTGTGGCAGACGTTTTATCAGGTCATAGGTCACAGCGTCGATGACAGCTAGTACTATGACGGTGATACCGATGGCATCAAGAAATTTTGAGGAGGCTGTCATATCTCGTGTTACCATCGGATTAGTCCGAGTTGACTACGATGGTATGTCCTTGGCAAGGCACTTTACTCCAAATAACCAGCACTTAATGATCTACTTGTGTTGCATGCATAACTGAAAAATTGTACTCATGTACACTACTGACCTTAGTACAAAGCAGCTGTTTAAATGAGGAGTCTTACGCAGACAGAGGTACAAAATGCCATTATATTTATATATTATAATGAAGATATCGTTTGTAATGCCAATAGTAAAAATTGCGACATCTTCGCAAGCCACGGGCGAACATCCGTTACGCAGTCTTAGCTCCCATCGCTTCTTACAATAAGATTTCCTCGTTTCTGATGAATATGCATCAATATGCTTAACTAATCATTAATAGCCCGAGTAAATTTTGTCGAAAGGGTGACCCAAAGCGAACTTTCTTGCTGATAGATTGAGCCAATCTAATTTTCACGTTCAAATACACACTTATAGATCAATAAAAGTGCACCTTTCATTGATGTGTGATGGCTTGTTTGCTTATGTTGTGGATGAGAAATGAGTAAATATTAACGTAGGCAGCCACATGTGTAAATATGAGAGTAGTGGCTTGCGATGATGCGACTAACAAAGTTTTGATGAATTTCTTGAAGAAGTGGATTTGGGATGAAACTTGAAGAAACAAAAAAGCTTACATCGGAATAGCATTTAACGCAGTGTCATGTAACATTCGAGATGCTATGTGAAATCTTCAAATATGTAACAATACACATTGTAATAGAACTGAAATACAAAATGTATTGGTAACCAAAAAAAAAAAAGTTATCAAAAAATTTATTTTAAGAGATAAATATTACTTTTAGTTACATTATTATCAGTTGTGACAATTTCAAAAGTTACAAATTCGTTGTTAGTATTTGTTGCTAAACACATATCCAAACATGTACTTGATACGTTACAAACAATGGAACATTCCAAGACTGATAAATATTGTAAAAACGTGAAATACTAGCCAAAAGACGTATTAATGACGTTATTCGCTCATTATAGTGATTTCACTATTAAAATTGGGGTTTGACCTTTTCTTACTGTGTGTTTTATCTTGTCTCTGATATCGTTGTTGTTGCTGCTGATAGGCTGTTTATGTTATCATTGTTAATTTGCTATTTGCCATAGGGAACACTCTTTCCCTACTATACATCTTCGTTCGAAAAAACTTCTTTCTTCGTTGCGTTATAATATCTTCCTATTTGCCAAAAAGATACAACCAAATCCGCCAGCACTTACCCAACGTTTTGTAATAATTCATCCTTTATCAAAGGATGTGATTCATTCATTCCCAGACATCGGGCATTTTAGCCCAACTGCATACACGTAATATCGCTGCGCGCAATGTTAAAAAACCCATAACTGTCGTTGGACTTTTCTTCTGTCTATTTATATCTTTTGTAAGCTGTCTATTCATCTGGACGTTTTGTACACTGTCTATTCATATGGACGTTTTGTACGTTGTCTATTCAAATGAATGTTTTGTACGCTGTCTATTCAAATAAACGTTTTGTACTCTGTTCAAATGGACGTTATTTACGCTGTCAACTCAAATGGGTGTTGTGTACGTTGTGTATTCAAATGGACTCTTTTCTACGCTGTCTGTTTCGATGGACGTTTTGTACGCTGTCCATTCTTATGGACGTTTTGTGTGCTATTCAAATAGACTTTTTTTACGCTGTCTATTCAAATGGACGTTTTGGACAATTAAGAATTGGATGGAACTGAGTAAGGTCTGAAGATCACGACATTACCTCTCTATTCGTGTATGTTTGGATTATCTCGGTCAGTCTCCGTCAATCGGCTACTATTTGACATTTTCTTTGCGTCGTAAAACTGTTTTCTTTAAAAAAAAATTATGTTTCTATTTTGGGTTCTGAAATACCGCTATGAAAATATAAATACAATTTATAGTTCCAAGTTTAAGCTTTTTATGTTTGCTTTGCTATTGTTGCTGGTTTTTCCCTTCTTCATTTAATTGAATTTACATTGATAGTGAGTTACTGAATAAAATTTATTGAGCTTTCTTACTTGGAAAGATAAAGAATCGACGGAAAATTTAAGATCTGTATGCGACTCTGTTTATTAGCTCGGTTATAGCGGGAATATATTCTTCAAATAAGAGGCATTTGTTTATATTTCTAATTGATAAATCGAAGTTTTCGAAAACATCGTGCATTATGGCAAGTGCGTTGATGAGGAACAAGAGTAAACGTCTGTAAGTGAAACTATGCAGTGCACGAGAGTGGTTGTTGCACTTTATACTGAAAATTGTCTTCGAAAAATTTAAAAATGGATGATGTGATAGTAGACTGACCAATAATAAAAGAAGACCTACAACGCAGATAATTAAATATGACTCATCAATTACGTTGAGTAGGTTACATGGAATCATAGGCGTATAATTGAACAAAATTTAAAGCTTCATGCCTTCCATTTTTCAACATACAGATACAAACCTGCTGTTTCTGGTGACTAAATTATAAACGAATCATGTGAGAAAGATATTTTTGGACAAGGCGTGGCTTGTATTTAACATTTGAATACCCGATGTAAAAATGAAACAGAACCACAAAACACAAACGCGCATGAGATATATCGACATAGAAGCAAGTGGCTCATATTAGTGGCCAGACAAATTTGTACGTATTTACTTTTTTTCGATGTCGTTATAGCGTGATATCAGAAGTGCAAAGAAAATGCCAGCAATGTAGACAGCACTTTTCTGCATTAATTAAATTTTGTAATTTTATTTGGTTTAAATGTTAAGTTTGCTGGGGTGAGACTTTTTTTTGTGTTTTCTGCGTAATGCATATGACCGTGTTGTTTCCATCGTTTTGTACTAGAATCGCATTCCTGCATCACCCTCTTTTGCTAAGAACCCTCATAATTGTTAATTGTAATACATAAATCTGAGTTACAACAGTTAACATTGTATATGTTGAGACCTTTCTTTGTTTATGGAATCATGTATATATGCTACTTAATGTGTTGCATAGTTCGTGAAACTTTGTACCTAGTCCGCTTACCTAACAAAAAAAAAATATTTAGGCACGTTATTACCAGTTTTTCGACTTCAAAAGAACATTTACATTAAGAAAATCAAACACAGAGTTGACAAATCAACATTTCAGAATAAACAGACTATAAAAAGTCTTCTTTTCGTGAAAAAAAATAGCTTATTTTTACTACCTAAATCAATGAGAAGAGCGATGAAGGCTAGATCTCGTATTGGTAGTCGTCTCAGTGAATCAGATGATAAAATTGTTAGAAGATCAAGGTAAGTAAAAAGTAGAGGTAGTAGTAGTAGTAGCAAAGTGGTTTGAGCAAGACACTTGCGGGTGTAAGTTACCCCATGCAGTTCAGTGAGTGAAGTCGGGTTGTGCACGCACCATGCAGAAGAAAGGCTCAGCGTGTTGTACTGTGTAATGTTGGCAAACAATGTGTCTATTTTCAGGACTTAACAGTCCCTGGTTACACTTTCATTTCCAAGTAAATATTCTTTGAATTTACGAACAAAATTATTAATATTTCGTACAGCAAGAATTTGTATTTTTTTCTGTAATGTATCGGTAGATAAAATATCGACATAACATTTCATTATTAATATTGACTTTCCATGCTATCAAACGTAACCTTAATTATCTCAACTCAAAGAAAAATAACAAACTTATTGTCATCTTGAACTATAAGTTATTGAAGATGCCATAAAATATACAAAAGAGACTATCTACTGATCTAACAAAACCGGAAAATTCTGAATTGTTTTACTTTCCGATTTCTTTTCAGTCGCTCTTGCCACTTAGATTCACTCAGATTTTATTAAGTTGTCACATTGTTTCTACAGCTATCTATCACCATCAGGTTCCTTTGCCACTTTATTCAGGTCGAGACACACATTGCCCTTTTATAGGTGTGGCAAAGCAAAATATGGAGTGGAGATTTCTTGCTGTAAATTCACTTTCATTGATGGGGTAGCAATTTTCATGGTGTTCGATTCTTATTTGCTACAAAACACAAATTAAAGGACCAGTGATTAATGTGTGAAAACCATGGGAATTCCTTCTCCGTCAGAGACATATCCACGAATTAAATGCCCAACATATTTTGTTGCTGTTGCAAAACCAACAATTTTAGAAAATTCATAGGCACGAAAAGGCATGACTTCACATGTTTTGGGGTTTTTGTATCCTATACCTTACGGTTTTTCCACCTGTAACCTTTTTATATATATTTTACAAAATTGTAAAATCTATACCTCTATCTTTTATTTTAAATACATTCTACATATTTGTAACATCCACCTTTATCTTTTCTTACTTCATATTTTACATTTATTTTGAAGGGTTTAACTTAAGTTATTGTGCGATCTTTCTTAACTACACACTTTTAGACCTTTTTCGATCGTAACCATATGGCTATGATTGTGTCAAATCCTAATACATAATACATACATATATGCATAAATTTGACACTTTGTCTGCATTGAAGTGTAAATGTAGATAAATATCTTTTCTTTGAAGTCTGGGTATCTAAAATTAAATTTAAACGACAAATAGTAGTAATTGCCGTTCAAAGTCAACATCGATACAGTCATATTATTAGCTCCATACACTGACGCCAATTCTCTTTCTATTGCGTCAATCAAAAAAACACTGTTGACAGTTCTGAATAATACCAAGTCAAGTCATTTACATGAATGACTGCTAGTTTCAGAGTTTGTAAATCATTTTTTTTATTTGTCTGGACATCTCTTGTCTCAAGCTACGAGAAACTAGAAGGCCTATGAGGGAACCCCTCTTTGTTCGAATGCTAAACGGTTAATATAGCTGTTTGTAGACCTCCCGTCCCGAACCTTCCCAATTTATATTGTGGGTATATATCTCTTGACGAAAATCAAACAGAATATCGAGCAAAAAAATATTAAACACTAAAAAAGTAGTGCTGAGTGGGTTCCTTTTTTATTGTGGAGGGGACATACTTATTATTATTCGAATTTCCAGGTCTCCATTCGTTCAGTCCCCGTACCTAAATTGTATTCAAAATACAAGTACTTACACCCCTCCTAAGGCATTACAAATTTTGGATGGGTTACTCATCCATTTTGTAAAGTTTAAGTGATCCTCGCCATGGCTCAATTTATTTTTGTCCTTTTCTTGTATGCAAAATTTGTGTTGCATTTGTTGAAAAGAGGTGCATTTAACCCGTGATATGTGCAGAAGTCAATCAGGTAGACAGCAAGGTATATCGATTTCGAAGACAGCGCAAATCTTTCTATGAATACAAACAACAAAAAAAAAAACGATGATAAGAAATCACAAAATTGTAGGCAATAATAATAATAATAATAATAATAATAATAATACATATCATTACTTAAAAATACAGAATTCTTTTCATTCTCTGTAATAAGATTGGACATTTGCTTAAATACAGGCATCACGATAAAATAATGCAAATGCTTAACAGCGTATGGCTCTTATGATTTATAAATATGGGCATGCGCTTGCAGTTAAAGCAAGAGCTGGGTGTTTATAAACATTTGAAATTCCCCTACCAGTAAGTGTAACACTTGAATACGGGCTCTAAATGTTGCTGTTATTACCCAGGGGTATAGTGCTGTGGAACGTGTGGAATCGGCGTTCCTTTCTTGTTTTGTAGCGCGTTCCCTTACTTTTTGGTGGTTGCCATTGTCCCCGCCCCCCCCCCCGCATCTGAGTAACATGCGTTCCCTCCATTCTTTATTTAGCACTACACAACTGCCACTAACTCTACCCAACACACACACACACACACACACACACACACACACACACACACACACACGCGCGCGCGCGCGCGCGCGCGCGCACGCACAGAGCCCCTCTCTCTCTCTCTCTCTCTGATGCAATTTATTACTCGTATCACTTTGAACAAACTATTTTTATTTGTGTCCGTTCTTCCATAATGTCTTGAGTTCATTGGATGTACCTATGCTGTATTTTTTAAATTGGGATGATTGACTGAGGCAGTCCTACTAAACAATTTAAACTGACAATAGTGGAAAATACTTACTGTTGATATGAAATTTATAAAAAATATAAATATAAAAGAATTATAAATGTTTGCTTTGTCTATGTGTTGATCGTTCTTTTCTTTAAATATACATTTGCATTCAGCATTGTAATGAATTATGTTAAATATTCAATAATGCGTTTTGTAAAAACAATTGAATCTTCTCGTAATTATTTGTAAAAAATATTTTCACATTTAAAACAAATGCAGAAAGTTCCTTGTAGGTATATATCTAATATGTACATATAGTAAGTGCTGGAAAATTTAAGTGCGCAAAGCCGGTGCAGAGAGGTTATGTACTTACGATACTGTGAAACAGTTACTGTGGATACAATATTTATATAAATAAACATATAAGAATTAGAAATGTTTGCTTTTTCTATGTGATCAACATTCTTGTCTTTAAATAATTAAATATTTTACATATGGACGTTTATTTCTGCTAACCCTTTTTCTTACTGACCATGAACTTTCTAACAAATATTTAATTATGGTAAGTGTTGAGAGAAGGAATAAAAACACGCAAAGACAGAGCAAAGACAAAGTAAAGACGGTACAGAGACGTTATGTACTTACAATACTGGAAACTATTTACTGTTGGTACGAAATTTACATAAATAAATATATAAGAATTATACATGTTTGCTTTGTCTGCTGAACGTTCTTTCTTATATAATTAAATATTTTATCAAATGGAAGTTGAATTTTCTTCAACTTTTAAGTTTTAGTTCTCTCTCTCTCTCTCTCTCTCTCTCTCTCTCTCTCTCTCTCTCTCTCTCTCTCTCTCTCTCTCATGATATGGGTATGACAATATTAACATATTAACGTTCTTCTTATCGTGATTATGGAATTCTATTTTTAAAAGGCTTGAGAAAATTAACTTCGCTTCTCCAGGGAACTCACTTTCACGACAGTCATCTCAGGAGCTACATAGCTCAACACACGTATTGTCGCGTAAAGGTTTTTGTTTTTTGTTTGTTTGTTGGTTGCTTTTTAATTTTTTTTAATTTTTTTTAGTTTTTTGTCTCGTGTAGGTTGTTTTTCTTCTAAAAAGATATTTATAGCGATTGGTTGAATTATCTATTTTAGGGTAGAAATGTTTGCAAGAAACCGTTTGATCAAAACCAGGGCCTGATCAGGTAAAGGGGGGGGGGGGCTGTTTAAAAAATTTCAGAAGGGCCCTGACCTTCCTTGAAGGGCACCAAATCAAAGTCTAAGTGTCTATTTACACAAAGTGTGCATAATACCCAATAAATGTGGGCAAGAGTAAAACGATGAGCACATTTCAAGTGACAAGTGACTGTACGTTTGTGTGTACGTACGTTTATTTTAGTCGCGGGGGGGGGGGGCCGGACCCGCACACCCAGCCCGATCCGGCTCTGAAAATATTGAACGAAGACATAAAATGACTTATTTGGAGAGAGAGAGAGAGAGAGAGAGAGAGAAGAGGCACCTATTGAAAATAAGACAGGCACAAGTTAGCATTCGTAAATATACACCCATGACATGGGGAATTTCTCAGGCTATATTCGTCGTAGGCCTTCGCTCAACCCGATTAGATTGCGCGTTTACGTGGCAATGTGATGAGAAACTATTGTATGTCATATTAAGGCTATAGTTTGTTTTTTTTTGTTTTTTTTATCTTGTGTGTATTTAATACTTGTGGACAGAAAAGAAACGAATTGGTGACAGTTAGGAACATGATTCAGGATCAATATGTACAATAACTTTTAAAAATTCTAGAACTTTCATCAATTTGCAGAAGGCTCAAAAGCAAAAATGGGATTGAGAGTGCATGAACTACGCCGAAGAGATTACAAATATTTGCTATATTTTAACTCTGGAAGAAATTTTTAAGTTCAATATCATATAATACTTGATTAAAAGGTTATTTCCAAATTAGCGGATGTCTTACGGTTTACCTTTTATGTTCTGCTTTGTTTTGAGTACTGCGCACATTTTTAAAATAGTCCCACTTCAAACAGATATGAATTAATTGAAATTTCCATTAACAAAAACAATCCATTAGTTTCAATGATAGCTATGAGTATTAAGAAAACAACGACAAGTGTTGTTTAGGTATGTAATACTTTCTTTGTTTTGGGCTCGAAATAAAATATGAAAAGTGTTAGAATCAGTTTAATTTGACGAGACATAATATTTTTAAATCTCACTAGACTATACAGGATAATGTAATGAAGCTGAGTTTGACGTTTTAAAGTAAAACAACAGCAAAAACAAAAAGAAAAACATACAAAAAACAAAGAATATTTAAACAGTCAAAAAAAAAACAAATAACTTTTGAAGGTGTATAAGTCAGTCAATGAAGACATTATGTGCATTTTATTCACTGTCGATGTCAGTGAAAAGACTGCGTCTCCATTTCATCTCCAAGTTGTTCCTGTAGCTGGAGTGAACAAATCATTGCTGTGAACTATCGCATGTATTTCTCTAGAAAAAATTTTTAATTAATTAACGGAGTCTCTTAAATAAAAGTAAATATATCAATGTCAAATGAAAATAAATTATTATGGAAATTTATTGGAATATTTTGTGATGAAGACCAATAAGAAGGACCTGTTCGTTACACGTTTAATCACCGCTCCGGGGCCTAAGTGGTTAGAGCGTATGCCTCGGATGCGGCAGGTCGCAGGCTCAAACCCCGGCCGAGTCATGCAAAAGACTTTTAAAATTCAGAAGGTTAATGTTAGAACTGGTCGGCCTGGTGTCACGATAATGTGACTGGTGACGTGATGCTCGACATCACTATAAACTGCCATATTGCAGACATCGTAGCGATAATGATTAAAATTGTTACGGTTAAGTTAAATATCCAACACACACACACACACGCACGCACACACACCTTTAATTAGCATAGTTATTATAGCCTAGTCCGCCTGAGAAATATATTCGATGCATGTACATGTGTTGTACATAGAGTACGTGAACGAGCAAATTACTTACATCTACACTGTATCAACTACTGTTTCTATTTTCTGGTGGTCTTCACCCTGTGAATATTCAACTGAAAGGTTAAAAGAAAAGATTATTCTTGTCGGCCTGTATTTTACAAATCTTTCTCGATGCAAAATTCTATTAATGTTAATACCGCCAATTAGGAAATATCATAAAGAACTATCAGGGAAAAGATCATCAATTGTAGTATACAGAAATAACTGAAATGAGAATCTTGCAAAGAACACAGAAAGAGAAAGAAATGAAGGTTGTCAAATTAGCTCCAGAACTAAACAGGGCAAAAGTTTAGTCTTATGGAATAATTTCGTCACTAACCATCATCTGAAAGGTTTCCATTTATGAACGCATAATTAATGTAAAGGTACACCGGAATATCATATACCATATGTACTCGCTTATAAGACGAGTCCAACTGCAAACTGCACAGACCCAAATCTGCCGTCGCATAATGCACCTTCAGAACTGGGAGTATGCAGTCTATAAGGTGTAAAACAAACAGCATAAACCCTGATCTGCAGACGCTTTTGTATGCTACGGCAGATTAGTATCTTTGCTGCTTCAGTTTGATTCGACTTTAAGCGAGTATTTACGTTACTATAATCGCGAATCTTAATTTGTTAGACGTTTTGCATGCACTGCAAAGATGATATACATATCATCTAATTATAGTATTAATAACACTCGCTTGTTGCGCATATTTCTTTAAATGATGTGTATATTTCCATATTTCTGGTTGACTAACTGGGAGAGTTATTTTCGTTTCATTAAAAAGCTTCGCGTATGTTTAGCACTCACCCGAGTATCAAACTTGTGCTAGAATCACCGCAAAAATGACAAAGTATGTGCTTCTTAAAAGCAGACTAAATCGTCTTTATGTCAATTATATATTTGGACAAAAGAAATCATTCAATACATGTTTGTTATGTGCCATTTAGAGTACACGAGGCCATGGAGCGTCATATTTTAACAGCCACAAGTGTAACGCAGAGATTTATAGTACACGAGGCCATGCAACGTCATTTTGTAACAGCCACATGTATAGCCCAGCAATTAACACCCAAAGTTTAATAATTGATTTGAGAATTGTCCGTAAAAGCTGAATTAAATTTATTGCTAAAATGGACAATAATGTGAGAAAATTTTCATGATTCCAAGACAAATTCTCGCTGTCTGTTTTTCTCCAGGATCTGAAATTGTCAGCGATTTCTGTGGGGTGGGGGTTAGAAGGAGGGTCTAGATAGCCAGTGCAACCCTGCCTTAAATTCAAGTACTTTTGTAGCTTTCTTACTTGGACAGTTTTGCATGACCACTGATAATAAAATCGATAGTTGTTATATTCTCTACTCGTGATACTGAAACTCAGGGTATCCACTGGTTAGCACTATGATTTGATTCTTCTCTTTCTCTATTTGTTATCTCCTTCTCTACGTTATTCTTGCTGTTTATTTTCACATCTTTGAACAGCTCCGGTAGCCTTAACGGTTAGAGCGTCTGCCTCGGATGCGGTAGGTCGCGGCTTCGAACCCCGGTCGAGTCATACCAAAAACTTATAAAAATGGTGCTAGCAGCTGCCTCGCTTGGTGCTCAGCATTAATAGGTTAGTGTTAGGGCTGGTTGGCCTGGTGTCAGGATAAATGTGACTAGGTGACACATGATGCAACATTTCTGCAGCATGATGCCCCAGTGCTAGACATAAACTGCCACACTGCAGACATCGTAGCGATATGACTGAAAAATTGTTAAAGCTACGTTAAAAATCCAAATCATACTCTCTCTCTCTCTCTCTCTCTCTCTCTCTCTCTCTCTCTCTCTCTCTCTCTCTACACACACACACACACACATTTTCACCTTTTCTCCCAGTCATTCATGGTCAACAGAACTATGAAATTCACTTCTAGCTGTAACTGCATTTTTTGAGCGAGAGCTCACAGCCTACTCTCTATCTCTGTATTGAGCTTTTATTTACTGTCTTTCACATTTACATGTTAGATGTTCTCTCTCTCTGTCTCTGTCTGTCTGTCTGTCTGTCTGTCTGTCTGTCTGTCTCTCTCTCTCTCTCTCTCTCTCTCTCTCTCTCTCTCTCTCTCTCTCTCTCTCTCTCTCTCTCTCTCTCTCTCTCTCTGTTGTAATTTGAACCTACAGTTTTTTAATCTTTTATATTCGTGTAAATATGTTAATATTCATGTACCCAAGAACATCTTCGTCAACATCAGTATCGACACATTTACAATGGGACTTTAATATCAATACGTTTGCAATGGGACTTTAACATCGATACGTTTGCAATGGGACTTTAACATCGATACGTTTGCAATGGGACTTTAATATTGATACATTTCCTTCAGACAAACATGCTTGTGAAGAGAACCATGTTTTACTGAGAGAATTTGATCACTCATTTTTAAAAATATTTTTATAGCGGCTGCCAATGAAATTTTCTCATCCAACGTACAGTAATATTTATATTGTCGTGATGTTGAGACGAAGGACACTCTTGTACTGTTACATACACAACGACACACCTGCTTCCCGCAATCAGAAAGCAATTAATAGCACTCACAATGGGGGGGGGGGGGTACCTACAAGTATCGTCAAATGAATTAGAGTCACGGAACTGCAGTAACGTCAAATGGACTAGAGTCACCGGACTGCCGAAATTGTACATGACTCGGGATAATATTTTGACATGCGCATTTAAACTTAAACATCTCTATGAGGCTCCGTAGCGGACAAAAGCTGGTCCAATGAGAAAGTTGCAGTTGAAATTTCGATGTCGTATGTCGAGAAATCCAATATCACTTGTTGGGCCAAACTGCATGTCCTTAAAGTTCCGTTTTCTAGATCGAGATTTTAGAATTTATATGTTGAATTATACAGTGATGGTTTAATGTTCTATTTCCTATGTCGACGTTTTACGGTGGATATTTTGAATTACACAGCGGTGGATGAAATTTCAATATCATACGTCGAGAATCCGTAATTAGCATGTTGTATGTAACTATTTGTGATGAAAGTTCCATTTCATATGGCGAGTATATATTTTTCATCTGTTGAATTTCACAGCAACGAGAAGCAGCCTCCTTCTTTAAAAATAACACGGTCCGTTCACGAAGAAAATCATAGTAATTCTCGACCTGTGAATGGTAACTTTCAAACTGTAAATGCATGAAATGTAATGGCGCCTCACAATTGAATACACGAATGATGTATCTTAATACTCGATATTATTTTGAATTGTTAAAGTGGACATTGTGTAATGTTACTTTTAACACCAACACATTATTTCATCATATAAAAATAACAATTCTGAGAAGCACAATAAAATGTCCAATCACCTCTGTGTAATTCAACAGATACAATCTAAAATCTCAACATGCGAAATGAAACTTTCAGCACAATCAAAGTGATTCAACATGTTAAATTGAAACTCTCGACATATGATATTAAAATTTCAACAACCCCCGTGTAATTCAGAAGATACAATCTAAAAACTTGACATTGGACATCGAATTTTCAGCCAGCGCTGTGTAATTCAACAGATGAAATCTAAATACTCAACATATGAAATGGAACTTTCAACATAAACTATTTTAACCAATACGTAGGAATTCTCGACGTATGACATTGAAATTTCAACCACCGCCGTGTAATTCAAACGACACAATCTATAACCTCGACATACAGTCTAAAATCTCGACCTAGAAAATGGAACTTTAAGGACAATCATTTTTGATACAACAGGTGAAATTGGAATTCTGGACATATGACATTAAAATTTCAACGGCAACGTTCTAATTGGACCAGCTTGTGTCCTCGACGGCGCCTCATAGATCTCCCTAACCGTTAATCGTATGGAGTCAACATTTTCCGATATTGCATAAAGCAATGTACTAAATACTTTGGATAAAACGTTAGTCTCGGTTCCTTAGGATGTAATATAAAACAAAGTGGAGTGCATTTGCGTACAACTTACGAGATTAATAAGATTAATATATTTAAGTTGATAGACGCAAGGTTCTTATTAATTTTCTTGTTGTGCTGATAAGAACCTTATTTTTATTATTCAAGTAGGCGCTGAAAGAGATGGAGCAGAAAATTATATTACGAAGTCCCCAGAAAGAGCAAATTCAAACATGTAAAACTATAAGGGAACCAACACATACATCATTCAGTCCTTTATTTCAGTATTTATGCATTTAAATATATTTAGCACAAAAAAAAAGTCAAAATTGGTGAACAAAGATAATGCGTTTGTATACATAATGAAAAAGAGATGCAACATTAAAACACTTATCTTAAATGACTTTGAATCCAGATAATTTTGATTTGCCATTAATTGCATCATTTTTCCAGACTATATACAACTATGCATTCATATATACACATACGGGTCAAAAGTCAATTATTTCCAACAGTAACTGAGGTAGAACTTTTAATATATCATATCTCTCTCTCTCTCTCTCTCTCTCTCTCTCTCTCTCTCTCTCTCTCTCTCTCTCTCTCTCTCACACACACACACACACACACACACACACACACACACACACACACCTTACGGCACTAATATGGAAAATTTAAACAAAATTAATTCTCGTAGGGTTTACATATTTACATGTTCTATCTGGTTACATTTCGAATAGAATAATGGAGGTAAATGATATTCCTGTTATTTTCGTTTCCCAAAATAAGTCAAACAATCCATTTTACTTCTGTCTGTACAGTAAAAAATCGTACGCAAAAATTCAAGTAATTTCAAAACAGTCCAAATTATGGCAAACTGCAGAAAATACGAAAATATAATATTTAGATAGTTTCAAAAAGTGAATAAATCAGACAATCTTGGATATTCTTCATAGTAAAACATTCCTTTTGTAAGACGTAATGTCGAATGACAGTAAACGTCAATTCTCTTTTTGAAAAACTGCTCCGGTGGCCTAAGTGGTTAGAGCGCCCGCCTCGGATACCGGAGGTCATGGGTTCGAACCCTGGCAGAGTCATACCAAAGACTTAAAAAAATTATACTAGCAGCTACCTCGCTTGACGCTCAGCATTAAGACGTTAGTGTAAGGGCTGGTCGGCCTGGTATCAGGATAATGTGACTGGGTGGGACATGATGCTACATGTCTGCGGCGTGATGCCCCAGTACTAGCAATCACTATAAACTGCCACACTGCAGACATCGTAGCGATATAACTGAAATTTTTTTAAAGCTTCGTTCAAAATAAAAAAACAAAAACAAATCCGCGACCTCTCGCATCCGAGGCAGACGCTCTAACCACTTAAGCCACTGGAACGGTCATCATCAATTGGAGAACAATGAACCTAATGTTTTTATTATCAAATATTTGTGTGACTTGTACATGTACACGTTTAACATTTACACCATAAAATGAATTTTAAACTAATTACATTAACTTTATGGATTATATCAAAGATGTGTGAAAGGTTAATATGAAAATATTTGTTATTAAGTATTCGATATTATTTTAAAAACAATATCCGATTTTCTGATATAATGTTGAATTACTTTACATATCAAGTACCATTTTATTTTACAAACGTGAACTGGATATAAAATGGAATACCGGTATAAGAAAATATAAAAAATAATTTGGTTAAATAGTTACAATATGGTATCATATATATATATATATATATATATATATATATATATATATATATATATATATATATATATATATATATATATATATATATATATATATATATATATATATATATATATATATATATATATATATAATGAAATTATCCAAAACATCACTTATTCAATCTGGACCTTTATATAGTACTTGGGTCAGATAAAATATCAATGAATCTGCCCTATGTTTCGGATGATTATGGAATCGCTTCGAGGCCAAGGGTGTCCGAGTTGTCTAAAGCGCTCGCCATTACCGATCACTGCCATCTCACCTTTGTCCGCGTGGGTTCCAGTATGGGGCTCGATCAATACGGGTATGTGAGAAAGATTGTACGTTTCTTCCCGTGGGTTGGTAATTCTTACTGGGGTTCTTCCTCCACCAGTTATACTGGGCGCCATATATAGCCTATCACTGGCCGCCGTGTATAGCCTATCCTGAGCTGAGAAATGGCGTTCAACCCAAAACAACAACAAAACATTGAATTTCTTTAAGTATCTTTCGAGCCAAACAATATTGGATTACACGCATTACCCCAGTCATGCATAGTCAGAATATTCTTATATCCCACTCCGGTGGTCTAGTGGTTAGAACGTCTGCCTCGCATGCGGGAGGTCGCTGGTTCGAATCCCGACAGAGTCATACCAAAGACTTATAAAAATGGTACTAGCAGCTTCCTCGCTTAGCGCTCAGCATTAAGAGGTTAGTGTTAGGAATGGTCCGCCTGGTGTCAGGATAATGTGACTGGGTGGGACATCATGCTACATGTCTGCGGCATGATGCCTCAGTGCAAGACATCACTATAAACTGTCGCATTGTAGACATCGTAGCGATATGACCGAAAAAGTGTTAAAGCTCCGTTAGAAATCCAGAAACACATATACTCCTTATATTAGATTTAAAAGGTGAATTTATTCTATTAATGGGGGGTGGGGGGTTTTGATCGTTTTAGCGGCACCCTCAACACATTGGCTATATCATCCTGAAGAAGTGGAAGTTAAGTGCCTTTCTCAAGGATACGCCGAGGCAGCCGACCCAGTGTGGCCTGGAAGGGTATCGAACTTACGACCTTTGTTCTACGAGAACTAAGCTCTACCCAACGAGCTACCGCGACTTATTTGTCTGGAGGCCTATTGATCACTTAACAGGTGTGAAACAGACTCACTACTCATTTTAAAGAACAGGCGAATTATGTTGTTGTTGTGGGTTTAGCACGAAATTTCATCTCATGTATAGGCTATACATAACGGTCAATATATCTGGTGGAAGAAGAACCTGGAAAAATCTCGGAAACAGCCACCGACCCAGAGGAAGCTACTGGCAAGCTGTTTCACATACCCACTCTAGCCGAGTCTGAGACTCGAATCCACACAGAGGTGAGCTATTGGTGATCTGTAAAGGCCAGCGCATTAGGCATTAGACCACTCGGCAACCCGGGACCCCTAGGAGAATGAAATATAACAGCAAATGTAAGCGGATGGTGCGAAAATGGTGTTGATTTCCTTAAAATACGATCTCTAGTATATGTAAACGAAACGCGATATTGATTAAAATGTCGCATGAGGTTTTTTTGTTTTGTTTGGTTATAAAAATACCTATGTGTTTCAGCAGTATGAAAAAATTTGAAAAAAAGTTTTTAAGAAAAAAACCCAACAACAACAACAAATAAACAACAGCCTTGAAATGTCATTAACTTTGTAATATCGTTCTCTTCTCAGTGTAACATTGCTGCTTCACAATGTAACTGGTACTAGTTTTACTATTATGAATGGCAAAAACACATACAAAACTAAGTACCATTCTAACCGATGAATATACGATGTTGTCTTGAAGATAGTTGCATCGCCGTCACTTTTAAATGAGGTGGTAATTTCGAACGATGACCACGTTGCTGAGTCAGCAGTTGTATTTGAAACTATAACGCTTTCGACACTACTGTTCTCGATGAATGAAATTTCAGTACTTGCAATCAGTGCATTTGAAATATTTGCTGGTGATACCATTTTCACTGATGTATCATACGACCCAGTTGTACTTGATGCTGTATTTTCAATTGTGTCGTGTTCTATTGTTGAAAAGTTTGACATTTGAACCCCTTTCATTGAGATAGTAAATATGTCATCTGGGAGAATCGTTCCCGTGTCTTCGTCATTTGTGGAAGACAAAGAAGTTGTGGTTTCATAGGTTGTGTTTGAAGACTCCGTTGGAATAGACATGTTAACTTCAAGGGCCACTGCAATGGTATGCTCTTTTGACAACGTGGATACTTCGTGGTCATGTTCATTGTCGGGAAACATAAAGGGATCGAGAAAATCAGGGATTTTAGGAAACCATTCATCAGAGGAGACTGGATGGAAGGCTGAAAATGAAATAAGAGCAGTCAAAAAAAAAAACAAAAAAAACCACAATCCCCCCCCCAAAAAAACCCCCGAACCACCCCCCCCCCAACCCAAACCCCCAAACGAAATTCCAATAAGCCTTAGGAATTTTGTTTACTTGTTCATATGCATAATAATAATAATAATAATAATAATAATAATAATAATAATAATAATAATAGCAGTAATAATAATGATAATAATAATAAGCGATATAGAGTATTGATTGCCACGGCTATCATACGCAAAACAATTGTGATATACCTCAGAAATTTCAAATGAAGCCGACCTCGAAAGTAAGACACTTTGAAAATAAACTGTTCCATTTTAACTACGTTTTACCTCGAATCTAAATCAGTTTTTAAATTAAGCCACCTAGCAGGTGTATTTTTACTGCATATAACCTACTACGGATATAAAGGAACTTGTGTCTTCAAAACATAGAAGAAACACGGATAAATTAAACTATACGTGAAAATCTGATTATAAATCAATATGAAATACATTTTTTTAATGCTGAAGAGCAAAGTATCAATTTTAGAAAATTTGTCATATTGTTGTTATGTACATAGGTAAAATTATGTCAACAGGACTGCTTTCATACTGACCATTCCTTTTATTTTTATTACTTCAAAACACGCCTATTTCGAAAATAGAGCTGCTTAAAACAAGCAGAAAACACATTACTAACGAGTAATACAAACATCAGTTTACTTTTTGTTGTTAAATTTATATTTTTTCTTGTAGATAGTGTAATACATCCCAACCTTTCATTTCTTCAGTCATGTTTTTGACGCAGAAACTTACCGGGAGTCGTTTAGACCCCTGTGGGCTCTTGACAACTATCCATAATTATTTATATGAACATAAAGATTTTGTTATATAAATTGTTTCGTATCTCCTTCATACACGTAAATAAATATGGAGTGTTACTGTTTTAACATTGGTTTGTGAAAGGCCACCTGCTCTTTGTGTCTTATGACCCGTAAGTACCCAAAAACAAAGGCGGACGCTAATTAATAGAAATTGTCGGCTAGCAAGCTTAAAGTTTTGACCATATAACTTATCAATAATACGTAATTTAAAAATACAAAAAGACAGAGACAGCGGCTACAGTTAAATTATTTTATAAGCGTCTAGCCGCTTAACGCCATTCAGTAGATTTTCGAATCGATGTAAGTCGAGAAACATGATCACGTCCTTGGTAAGTTTTTCATTCAAAGCACAGACTGCAGAATTTTTTTCCAGGAAAATGACAATTATATGATACAGTCAAAGACTGGAATAAGATATTATATGTGGTAATTTGATTATTTCTTTGCGCTTTATGAGAATATCTGATTGGTTATTTTTATAAAGAAATAAGAAATACAAAACTGTAAATAATGCATTTCTAAAATATATTTCTTATATAAGGTATCAGTGTTTAAAAATTAATAATTGTATAACATTAAATAACTTAAGAAAAATCAATAATTGTGTAACATTAAATAAATGTAAAAAAAATCACTAATTGTGTAACATTAAATAAATTTAGACAAGTCAATAACTGCATAACATTAAATAACTTTAGAAAAGTCACTAATGTATAACATTAAATAACTTTAGAAAAGACAATAACTGTATCACATTAAATAATTTTAGAGAAGTCAATAACTGTGTAACATTAAATAAATTTAGAAAAGTCAATAATTGTATAACATTAAAAAACTTTTAAAATGTATTCTAACTCGAACTACCGGAAGTACATCCGTAATAGTCCAGAAATGGAGAAATTGTGTCCTGATACATCGACTTCAAAAATTCTGCTGTGTTTTGACTGCAAAACCGTTCCGTAGATTTCTCAAGGCACCATTTTGTCTCCTCATAGACACTGTAAGCGAGAAAGAAAAAAGACCTTTACGATGTTTCCATACAACTTTCAGAACACACTACGTATTTTGTTTTACGATGTTTCTATACGACTTCCCGAACGCACTGCACATTTTATTTTACAATGTTTCCATACGACTTCCTGAACACGCAACATACATAATTTACCATGTTTCCATACAGCTTCCCGAACAGGGCCGGCCTTAGGCGGGTTGGACCGATTTGGCCCAATTGGGCCTCCTGCTTAGAGGGGCCCCTCGCGTGAGTAATTTTTTAAAAATATATCTAAAGAGGGAAAGTAATTTTAAAGCGATTGAAGAAAATTTTAAATTTAATATCATATAAATCTTGTTTAAAAGTTTATTTCCAAATGCCGTGCTCAGAGGACCCCGCGCGTAAATCCAGGGGGCCCCGCCAAAATGATCCAAATCGGACCCCGCGTTTGCTAAGGCCGTTCCTGTTCCCGAACACACTTTACCCGACTCAGAATGGCAGCAGAGTGTAAACTGGTATGAAAAGCGTTGGGAGAAAACATCTGAGTTTGATGAGATTTAGTTTACTCTTTATTAATTCTGTATGCGTAAGTTGTTGGGTTTTTTTTATATCTGAAACCAGTCTCTAAGGGAGTAGTTTATTTTTTAACAGGAGTTTAACACAGGCGCAGTGGGCACTATTTTTTTTAAGAGAAAACTTTGAGCTGATGTGTCCCTCGATACAACTGACCGTTCTCACTTTCTTGGATCATTTGAAGTCGCGGAGAACACAAATTACAAACATGGAACTTAAAAAACGAAACGCAACCTATTATTTTTGGACAAGGGATGAGAATATTCACTGAGGGAAGCATATAGAGGTGAGATATTTCTTGTGTAGTCAGAGGCATTTAACCAGTTGGACTTATTAGTCATTCATATGTCCTATAGTGTCTTTTTATGTCCTGCATTGTTTTATTTTACGACATTGAACATTTTATTCATATTATTTATTGCCTGATATGAAGTATAAAAAAGTATCGCGATGACATGATAATGTAGAGGGATTAAAGTACTGTGATAACATGAAAATGTAGATTGATTAATGTACTGTGATGATATAATAATGTAGTGTGATTAATGTACTGTGATGACATGAATTGTAGAGTGATTAATGTACTGTGATAACATGAAAATGTAGAGTGATTAATGTACTGTGATGACATGAAAATGTAGAGTGATTAATGTACTGTGATGACATGAAAATGTAGATTGATTAATGTACTGTGATGACATGAATTGTAGAGTGATTAATGTACTGTGATAACATAAAAATGAAGATTCATTAATGTACTGTGATGACATGATAATGTAGATTGATTAATGTACTGTGATGATATAATAATGTAGTGTGATTAATGTACTGTGATGACATGAATTGTAGAGTGATTAATGTACTGTGATAAGATGAAAATGTAGAGTGATTAATGTACTGTGATGACATGAAAATGTAGATTGATTAATGTACTGTGATGACATGAATTGTAGAGTGAGTGATGTCCTGTGATGACATAATAATGTAGAGAGACTAATTTACTGTGATGACATGATAATGTAGAGTGATTATTGTACTGTGATGACATAATAATGTAGAGTGATTAATGTACTGTGATGACATGATAATGTAGATTGATTAATGTACTGTGATGACATAATAATGAAGAGTGATTAATGTACTGTGATGACATGATAATGTAGATTGATTAAGGTACTGTGATGACATAATAATGTAGAGTGATTAATGTACTGTGATGACATGATAATGTAGTGTGATTAATATACTGTGATGACATGATAATGTAGATTGATTAATGTACTGTGATGACATGAATTGTAGAGTGCTTAATGTACTGTGATGACATGAAAATGTAGATTGATTAATGTACTTTGATGACATGAATTGTAGAGCGATTAATGTACTGTGATGACATGAAAATGTAGATTGATTAATGTACTGTGATGACGTAATAATGTAGTGTGATTAATGTACTGTGATGACATGATAATCAAGATTGTTTTATGTACTGTGATGACATCAATTGTAGAGTGATTATTATACTGTGATGACATGAAAAAGTAGATTGATTAATTTACTGTGATGACATGAATTGTAGAGTGATTAATGTACTGTGATAACATGAAAATGTAGACTGAATAATGTACTGTGATGACATAATAATGTAGAGTGATTAATGTACTGTGATGACATGATAATTTAGAGTGATTAATGTACTGTGATGACAGGAATTGTGGAGTGATTAATGTACTGTGATGACATGATAATGTAGATTGATTAAAGTACTGTGATGACAAGATAATGTAAAGGGATTAATGTACGGTTTAAAGACATTATAATGCCAAGGATTTACGTAATGTGTGTTGACAATGTGGAGTGATTAATATACTGTGATGACATGATAATGTCCAGTGATTAATACACTGTGGTGATAATGTAGAGTGAATAATGTACTTTAATGATATGACAATGTAGAATAATTAACGTACTGTGACGACAGTGTAGAGTGATTAAAATACTTTGATGTTATGACAATGTAAAGTGATTAAAGCACTGTGATGACAGTGTAGAGTGATGAAAGTACTGTGACGACAATATTGAGTGATTAATGTACTGTGATGACAATGTAGAGTGATTAATATACTGTGATGAAAATGTACAGTGATTAAAGTACTGTGATGGCAATGTAGAGTGATTAACGTACTGTGATGACAACGTAGAGTGATTAAAGTACTGTGATCGTAATGTAGAGTGATTAATGTACCGTGAAGACAATTAGAGAGATTAAAGTACTGTGATGG
Source organism: Megalonaias nervosa (assembly GCA_016617855.1). Lineage (NCBI taxonomy): Eukaryota > Metazoa > Mollusca > Bivalvia > Unionida > Unionidae > Megalonaias > Megalonaias nervosa. Next base: position 5,266 of record JAECUM010019140.1, on the reverse strand, counting down.
CAATGTAGAGTGATTAATATTCTGTGATGACAATGTAGAGTGATTAATGTACTGTGATGACAATGTTGAGTGATGAAAGTACTGTGACGACAATATAGAGTAATTAATGTACAGTGATGACAATATAGAGTGATTAGAGTATTGTGATGACAATGTAGAGTGATTAAAGTACTGTGATGACAATGTAGAGTGATTAAATTACAGTGATGACAATGAAGAGTGATTAAAATATTGTGATGACAATGTAGAGTGATGAAAGTATTGTGATGACATAACAATGTAGAGTGAATAATGTATTTGTGATGACATGACAATGTAGAGTGATTAAAGTATTGTGATGACATGACAACGTAGTGATTAAAGTATTGTGATGACATGACAATGTAGAGTGATTAAAATATTGTGATGACATGACAATGTAGAGTGATTTATATACTGTGATGACATGACAATGTAGAGTGATTACAGTATTGTGATGACATGACAACGTAGAGTGATTAATGTATTGTGTGATGACATGACAATGTAGTGATTAAAGTATTGTGGTGACATGACAATGTAGAGTGATTAATGTATTGTGATGACATGACAAAGTAGAGTGATTGAAGTACTGTGATGGCATGACAATGTAGAGTGATTAAAGTATTGTGATGACATGACAGTGTAGAGTGATTAAAGTATTGTGATGACATGACAACGTAGAGTGATTAATGTATTGTGTGATGACATGACAATGTAGTGATTAAAGTACTGTGGTGACATGACAATGTAGAGTGATTAAAGTATTGTGATGACATGACAAAGTAGAGTGATTAAAGTACTGTGATTGCAATGCAGAGTGATTAATATACTGTGATGGCAATGTAGAGTGATTAATATACTGTGATGGCAATGTAGAGTGATTAAAGTACTGTGATGACAATGTAGAGTGATTAATATACTGTGATGGCAATGTAGAGTGATTAAAGTACTGTGATGACAATGTAGAGTGATTAATATACTGTGATGGCAATGTAGAGTGATTAATATACTGTGATGGCAATGTAGAGTGATTAAAGTACTGTGATGACAATGTAGAGTGATTAATATACTGTGATGGCAATGTAGAGTGATTAATATACTGTGATGGCAATGTAGAGTGATTAAAGTACTGTGATGACAATGTAGAGTGATTAAAGTATTGTGATGACATGACAATGTAGAGTGATTAATATACTGTGATGACAATGTAGAGTGATTAAAGTACTGTGATGACAATGTAGAGTGATTAATATACTGTGATGACAATGTAGAGTGATTAAAGTATTGTGATGGCAATGTAGAGTGATTAAAGTATTCTGATGACATGACAATGTAGAGTGATTAATATACTGTGATGACAATGTAGAGTGATTAAAGTACTGTGATGACAATGTAGAGTGATTAATATATTGTGATGGCAATGTAGAGTGATTAATATACTGTGATGGCAATGTAGAGTGATTAAAGTATTGTGATGACATGACAATGTAGAGTGATTGAAGTACTGTGATGGCATGACAATGTAGAGTGATTAAAGTATTGTGATGACATGACAGTGTAGAGTGATTAAAGTATTGTGATGACATGACAACGTAGAGTGATTAATGTATTGTGTGATGACATGACAATGTAGTGATTAAAGTACTGTGGTGACATGACAATGTAGAGTGATTAAAGTATTGTGATGACATGACAAAGTAGAGTGATTAAAGTACTGTGATTGCAATGCAGAGTGATTAATATACTGTGATGGCAATGTAGAGTGATTAATATACTGTGATGGCAATGTAGAGTGATTAAAGTACTGTGATGACAATGTAGAGTGATTAATATACTGTGATGGCAATGTAGAGTGATTAAAGTACTGTGATGACAATGTAGAGTGATTAATATACTGTGATGGCAATGTAGAGTGATTAATATACTGTGATGGCAATGTAGAGTGATTAAAGTACTGTGATGACAATGTAGAGTGATTAAAGTATTGTGATGACATGACAATGTAGAGTGATTAATATACTGTGATGACAATGTAGAGTGATTAAAGTACTGTGATGACAATGTAGAGTGATTAATATATTGTGATGGCAATGTAGAGTGATTAATATACTGTGATGGCAATGTAGAGTGATTAAAGTATTGTGATGACATGACAATGTAGAGTGATTAATATACTGTGATGACAATGTAGAGTGATTAAAGTATTGTGATGGCAATGTAGAGTGATTAAAGTACTGTGATGACAATATAGAGTGATTAAAGTATTGTGATGACATGACAATGTAGATTGATTAATATACTGTGATGACAATGTAGAGTGATTAAAGTACTGTGATGACAATGTAGAGTGATTAAAGTATTGTGATGGCAATGTAGAGTGATTAAAGTACTCTGATGACACTGTAGAGTGATTAAAGTATTGTGATGACATGACAATGTAGAGTGATTAATATACTGTGATGACAATGTAGAGTGATTAAAGTACTCTGATGACACTGTAAAGTGATTAAAGTATTGCGATGAGATGACAACGTAGAGTGATTAATATACTGTGATGACAATGTAGAGTGATTAAAGTACTCTGATGACAATGTAGAGTGATTAAAGTATTCTGAGATGACATGACAGTGTAGGGTGCGAAGCTACAGTTAGAACAACTGGGGTAATTCAATAGCAATAATACTGAGCCTTTTATGTATCAAATATGTTATGTGGAATTTGCAAACTTTGGATCCGAGATAAACTCAGGTGAACAATTTTGCATCCGAGATAAACTCAGGTAAACAATTCTGCATGCGAGATAAACTCAGGTTAACAGGTAGTAGTCATTGTAATTAGCCATTAGCGTTGTTTATTCCAGTTACAGTAACCTTGAAAGTTCTTTGTGTGAGTGAGTGTGTGTGTGTGTGTGTGTGTGTGTGTGTGTGTGTGTGTGTGTGTGTGTGTGCGCGCGCGCGCGCGCGCTTGTGTATGTGTGACTTTCTGTTTATTACACCTCTCTCAATATGACTGGCTCTGAGTTTTATTCATACCTTACCAATTTGTATTGTTTCTTAGGTTTTTTCATGATTACATGTTATTTATACACGTAATTTGGTCCTGACCTTGTCCAAAATTAAATTCAATGTGTACCTGACCAGTAACTTTTATTTTGTAAACAAATAATACATCGTTAATATTTCCCTATGAGTGTGGGTTAAATAGTAGGATCATTAACAACGGCGATAAAGGAGTTTATTTGGGCCTGGGTCTAGGACAGTGGTATTCCCCATGGAAATGCTGGTCTACCTGATGTTTCCCAATCCATTTATTATAATTTTAGTAATTGACCTTGTTGACAACTTAGAATATCTAGAACGGAAATGTCCATTAAGTGACAGAATTTTTTCAGAAAATGGTAATTGCGACCTAAGTCAAGTAGAGGGATTTATAATCTTGTTTACGTGAGAAATGACTCAGTCTTGCATTTAACATCTGAGACAGAATCAGTCTTATTGTTGTGTTCAGTATTTCATTTGGTTGGAATTATTTATTCAAATTAGTATTCTCTGGAAATACAAAGTGCTCATCTATAATATTCTTTGATTTGGACATTAATATGGAAAAATAATAATTTCAGACAAGAACATTTTTGGATTATATAATTATCATCAAAAGATTTTTAGCACATCGCCACAATCCAGACTACAGACATGTTAACACTTTCGAGACTACAGGCACATCAACACATTCAGCATTGGATTTTATTTAGAATACTATTGGACTATAATTAGAACTTTACTTGTTAGGAGTTGTGATAGAACTTTTTGGACTATTTGGTATTTAATTCACAATATCAAAAGTACTTTTTCTATTTTTACTTTGTATTATAGGGAAATAAATTATGTGGTTTTTGCTCTTTTCTGTTACTTAGTTAAGACCATAGAGTCAGAATACTGTCCATCCTACTAACCTACTCAACTGTTGATATATCTGTCCATTCTACTCAACTACTCAACTGTTGACATATCTGTCAATTCTACTCTACTACTCAAATGTTGAAATATCCGTCCATTCTACTGAATTGTTGACATACCTGTCCATTCTACTCTACTACTCAGCTGTTGAAATGTCTATCCATTCTACACTACTATTCAACTGTTGAAATATCTGTCCATTATACTCAATTGTTGACATACCTGTCCATTCTGCTCTACTACTCAAATCTTGAACTATCCGTCCATTCTACTTAATTGTTGACATACCTGTCCATTCTACTCTACTACTCAGCTGTTGAAATATCTGTCCATTCTACACTACTGTTCAACTGTTGAAATATTTGTCCATTCTACTCAATTGTTGACACACCTGTCCATTCTACTCTACTCTCAACTGTTGACATATCTGTCCATTCTACTCAATTGTTGACACACCTGTCCATTCTACTCTACTACTCAGCTGTTGAAATATCTGTCAATTCTACTCAATTGTTGACATACCTGTCCATTCTAATCTACTGCTCAGCTGTTGACATGTCTGTCCATTCTACTCTACTATACAACTGTTGACAAATCTGTCCATTCTACTCTACTATGCAACTGTTCACATGTCTGTCCATTCTACTCTACTATACAACTGTTGACAAATCTGTCCATTCTACTCTACTACTCAAATGTTGACAAATCTGTCCATTCAACTCTACTATTCAACTGTTGACGTATCTGTCCATTCCACTCTACTATACAGCTATTGACAAATCTGTCCATTCTACTCTACTATACAGCTGTTGACATATCTGTCCATTCTACTCTACTAAACAACTGTTGACATATCTGTCCATTCTACTAAACTACTAAACTATTGGCATATGTTCAATCAAGAAATACAAATATATATGTATGTGTATATATACATGTGTATGAATGCATGTGTCATGTGCATGTGTGTTCACATGCATGTATATGTCTCTACCCCTACCTACCTGTGTGATTATTCGAATGTATTATCCAGTCTTACAAAGTTTGCATTATGATTTCATATCATTATTTATACTGAACTCCATACTGAGTTAATATGCATTTAAATTATTTAGCATAGAGTTTCAATTCTGTATTAAGTATATGTTTCAACTTTAAAGTCAATAATAATCGCGCCAGCTGTGTGCCAACTTATTCAGCAATTACCTCACTCGTAGGAAACTTGCATGTTTTCATCTATTGTTTAGTTCCGCACGGTTACCGCGAATATATATATATATATATATATA